>SCDZ01000321.1:0-130243 GCA_004143845.1 Drosophila lacertosa
GAATCCTCCGATTTTATTTTTAATCGATAGCGGGTATCAATATTAGTATAAAAATCCACTTTTAAAGTTTTTCTGGGGGGTTTAATTTTTTTGTCAAAATTCACGCAAAATCTGAGAAAAAAAAAGACATGTAAACTTCCCAAATCCATATAAAGTACTCCTCCCGGACTTCAAGCTCCAATAACTTTGCCAAAACTGAACCGATTTTTATGTTTGTGACCATTTTGATCATGGTTTGTCCTCTTTCTTCATTCTACGTTTAAGTTTCCTTATTGTTTGGTTTTAATTTTTTTATGGAAAAATCTATTTAAACAGCCTCAGCAAATATAAATGAAGTCAAATCAATATCAAATAAATTTCCCCAAAAAAACTCCCGACTGCCAATTGGGTTTGTGTAAAAGGTAAACTCAATAGTAAATCTAGCAATTAAGTCTAGGGTATTAGAGCTGCGGACCTCGAAAGATAATTGCGCGGTTCTCAAGCCTAATCAGGCGTTTATAAATAGCATGTAGAGCATATTGAAATTTATGCAGAACAAAACGCTGATTGGGTCTTAAGCCGCAGCGATTAGTGGGCAAAAGGACACGAAACCCGACCCCCTTTTCCCTGCTGTGTCCTGTCAGGACTGCCCAATGGACATTTGTATTCGTCGAACGTTTCGATTTGCGTGTAATCCACAGCACAAACAAGCGTGCATATATAATAAGCACACATATATACATATGTACATGTATATATATATCTACATATATTTGAACATATTTGAACACTATTTGCAGCCAAGCTGGATGGAGTTAAGACGTATATGCGGATGCGACGGGTGCCGAATCATCTGCAGGTGAAGGTCATCAAATGGTTCGATTACCTGTGGCTAACGCAAAAATGCTCCGACGAGGAGCGCGCCGTATCCTGTCTTCCTGATAAATTAAAGGTAAGCAGCAGGCCCTTGTTTTTTTTTTTTTTTTTGATTTTATTTTGGCCAACATGTTTTGTCCATTTGTTAAACTTTTGCTGCCAGCTGTGTCTCATGCGTCCTTTTTTCGCTTTCTGTTTTTCAGGCTGAAATTGCAATTAACGTCCATTTAGATACACTTAAGCGGGTTGAGATTTTTCAGAATACTGAAGCTGGTTTCCTTTGCGAACTGGTGCTGCGACTGCGGCCCGTGCTCTTCTCCCCGGGCGACTACATTTGCCGCAAAGGTAAATGACCAAGCGATACTTAACTAAGCCACCCCAAAATCACATGCTCTCCCTCTCTCTCTCTCTCTCTGTCTTTCCTTTACATAGGCGAGGTGGGCAAGGAGATGTATATTGTGAATCGTGGACGGTTGCAGGTCGTCGCTGACAATGGCAAAACGGTGATGGCCTCGTTAAAGGCAGGTTCCTATTTCGGCGAGATTAGTATATTGAATATGGGCACCGCAGGTAAAGAACTTGGTAAATATCTCGTTTTAGTGCGACAGGCGGAACAATAACAATAACTAAGTAACTACAACAACAACAGCAACAACAACAAGAACCCAAACACAACAAGTTTTTACATTTATATAAATATATATATATATATTTTAGCTATGTGTGTAACTAAGTTAAATAAATATATATCCCTTAAAGTTCCCTTTTCCACACTTAGTCAGCGCTCTTAAAGCGCTTCATTTAGCAGCACAGTCAAGATTAAAACCTTAACTAGCATTAAAAACCCTTTAATCAATAAATTTCACACACACTCATTAATTGATTAGTTTTCCCAATTTTTCTTATACATATAAATTTAATAGAGCTGAAACCTCGTAAATAAACATTAATATTTGCATACACATTTAATTCATTTGAATTTATTCATATTTACATTTATTTAAGTATAACAATATTTTATTACACAATTTGCGAAGGGCCTTAATTATTTGTTGCTTACTTTGTAAATGGTTGAAGGGCAGATTATAAAATTCATATATAATAATAATCAGCTTTGGCGATAAAGCGATTTTCAGCTGTTTGTCTGTTTGTTTATAAACAAATGTGTCACTCAATTTTACTTATCTTTAGTAAACTTTACTAAGATTATTTATTGACAGAACATATATCAAAATATTCTACTTTTTCATTTAAAATTGATTGGTCAACAATTGATTTCTTTTTTAAAGATAAAAACAAACGTTTAATGTTTTTATATAAATTCGCGCTATGTATACAATAAAAACATTTTAATTTTGTATTTTTAAAAAGAGTTTTTACTAAACTTTCTCGTTGAGCTTTAAAACTCTTTTGACTTAACTTTTCCATATGAAAAACTTTTTATACATGCCCCGCAAAGTGTATTTAAAATTCTTCATTACTTTGCTTACTTTTATTTCATGTTATTTTGTGTTTTTCATTGATATTTTTTATATGCTTGTTGCTGTTTTCTTTCTTTTTTTTTTGTTATGCATTTCCATTTGGCAGCTGGCAAAACGCGCACAGCAAATTTTTACGTTCGCTCGCGAATATTTTTACATTTTTCAGCCGAAAAATTGTGTTTTTATGACACGCCCCCCCCCCCCAAAAGTATGCAATGCTTACACACACACACACACACACACACACGAATACATATGCAACTTTTAACTGAACTCGTTGAACTCACGTTTCCAAGCTCGCTCCCTATTTGCGACCCGGCACTCGGCACAATTAATGAATGCCAAATGCAATTATTACACCTGCATGCGTCCAGTTATATTTACCTTTATAAATAAACACACACACACACACACACGCACACAGACACATATGTAAAATGGTGGCCGTAACGACGCATTTTGCACAATTAAACAATGCAATAAAGCACAATAAAAATTGGCTTAAATCAGCAATAATTATGCAGAATTTATTGTTACTGTCAAAGTAAATTTTGGTTTATTTTTTTAAATCGCATTCAAGTGCCAATTGTTATTGTGAAGTGCGATATAACTTGACTAAACTCAACTCGACTGTAAATTACAGCGATAATTCACTCGATCAATAAACAACATTTATATATATATATATACATAAACACATTCATATATGTTCCCATTTGTGGCGCATAATTAACAACAATGCCTAAATTTATCACAGCACATGCATGGCTAGAGTGTGTGTGTGTCTGTGTGTGCGTGTGTCTGTGTGTTTCATTGCATAGTTCAGTTGGCGCTTTACTTGCAGCTGCCTAATTGAATTTGCAGCAGCAACTGGCAAACTGGGAAACTGGCAACTTAATTCTATTTGAACGGCTGACAAAAGTTGCCGTTTGCCCAAAAAACTTTTGCCTCGTCTGGCCCAATTAGTCGCTGACTTTGGCCAACTTGCTGCCACCTTGGCACACACAAAGCGTTAACAAAAATCAAAGCATTTATCGTTCTTAATAGTTTAATGTTAATTGTTTAATTCTTTTGCACGCTTTCATTCATTGACCAAACAATTTAACGAGGACCCTTTTAGCGGAATATATTTCAAATTGTGTATTCATTTATTTATCTAATCAAAAATTCTACTTACTCTCTCTATCTCTCCGTGTATCTCTCTCTCTCTCTCTCTGTCTATCTCTCTGTGTGAGTCGTTGTTGTATTGCTTTGCCTGGTCGTAATTTAAACGTTTGAATTTGTCTGTGTTTTAATATTAAGTATACGACACGTGAATGCCACAATTAAAATGCAAATCGTTCTAACACAAACACAAACACCACGAAAATGCATTCAAATTGCACGCCAACTTTAAATGGTAAACATAATTTGCTACAATTTGCAAATTGCAACTAAAATTAAACAACAATTAAATTTTCTTTTCTATTTTCACACGAAATTTCGCTGAGTTTCAACTTTAACAAATACTTTTATGTGAAACTTTGCAAACAACGAGTGAAATTGTAGTGAAATCGAATTGAAATTGTTGTTGTTGTTGCAGACGCAATCTAAAAAGTCCCAGTAGCTCAACTAGCTGTAAACTGGCAGCGCCGAAAAGCATGCTATGAAAAATTTAAGCGCCTGTTCAGCTGTTGAGCCAAATAAACTGTTGCTAGCAAAATGGATGCACCCGAAGAAAAAAAAACACATTCGACAGACAAAACAGACAAACGTATCTTTGTAGCTGAATGCGTTCGACCCTTTGAAACTGTCAAGCCCCTTGCAACAACTTCAATTTGCAACCCGCCTCCCCTCTCTCCCCTGCCTGCATACCTCAGGTTGGCATGCAATTTTAATGTCTTTGTGTGAGTGTTCGTTCGTTCGTTCGTTCGTTCGTGTTTGTTTGTGTGCAGTCAACAATAAGAACAACAGACAACAACAACAACAACAACAGCAGCAGCAGCAGCAGCAGCAACAACATTGTTGTGCTGTAGAAATACCATTTGCAAAGTTATTGATATTAAACTTCTTTTGGCTCATTCTCTTCATTTGGTGTAAACGTGCAACTTGCGCCACATTTGTGAACTTGCAACATGGTGTGTGCCGCATGCAGGCAACAGACGCACCGCCAGCGTACGCTCCGTTGGCTACAGCGATCTGTTCGTGCTGAGCAAAAAGGACATGTGGGACGTGCTCAAGGAATATCCAGCGGCGCGTGTCCGCTTGGAGTCGATAGCCGTCAAGCGACTCGAGAAGTACAAAAAGGCGCCGCTCGAGAAAGGTAAGCGCATCGATAAAATACCCAACAAATTCCCACCCCAACTCCTGCCCAAACACACACACACACACACAACAAACATACACACACACACACACACCCAAGACCCCAATCGAAATTGTAGCTCTAAAAGCAATGCATACACTTAGAGAAAAATTATAAAATTTATGGAAGAAAAAGATTTTCTTACTTAAATATTTATTTTATTTCAATCAATTCGAACACTTTTTTTTCTCTGAGTGCACGCAACTGAATATGAATAACGAATACGAATACGAATACGAATACTTGCCCCCTTTCTGAATAACACAAATCGTTTTTCGTTTCGGTTTTATCTTGTTTATCTTTTCTCCAACCATCTTCCCACGCACTTTTGTGAACGTTTTTGATTTTTAAAACACAGTCAAATACTTTAATGTAGTTGCCATGGGCCGCTGCCAGTCGACGCCGGGCCTGGTCGAAAGCTGCGGCCGCACCACCCTCGAGGACATGTGGCTGCCACCGACCGCAGCCAACACGCTGCATCACTCGCAGCAGCATCAGCTGCACCAGCAGCAGCTCCAGTTTCCCATACTGTCACAGCCACAGCTGCATCAACAGCATCACACCCTACATTCCCATGGCTACAGGTAAGTTTTTATTATGTTAAACCTGGCCCCAACTAATATCCATGCACAGTCCACGCAGCTATGCGGAACATTTGGCACGTGCCACGGAATCGCCACGTTCGGTCAGTCCCAGTGCACACGGCTCCGAGGAGCGTCCGCGCAGTCGCGCCACCTCGCACCACTCGATGCGACCACAATCGCAGCCAACCCACTCAGGTGAGCAGGATAACCAATCAGAAACTGACACAACTTCCACTCTCTCTTTCTCTCTCCTTCTCTGTCTCTCTCTCTCTCTCGTTTAGGACACATTTGCGACTCTGTTTCGCAGCTGGACTGTTATGGCGCCGGCGTTGGTGGCACAACGCCGCTGCTGGGCTCCCACGAGGCGCTCGAGGATGAGATCAAGCGTTTGAGGGAACGTTTGCATACGGTTGAGTCAGAGAATCAGGCGCTCAACACGAAGCTGTCGCAGCAGCAATGGGATCTGGAGAATCGTCTGGCCGAGATCGAAATGCAAATTTGCGGCGTCTCGTCGACGTCCAGCGTCGATCCCGACAATGAGGCCGAGGAGCTCGAGCGCAATCGCGAGAGTATCATATAACACGGGAGCGTGCTGCCCCATCAGCATCAGCCGATCGGTATGGTGTACATATCATGTTCCTCATGACTCTCCTCCATGCATCCATACAAACAAACCAAATCGGGCCCATGGAATTGTCGCTCGTCCCTTCCAGACATCATCGAACGAATGCGAAGCCATCGCCATCGTCTCATCAAAACATTTGCATCATTTGCTCTCTGTCTCTTTCTCCTTTTCTCTCTCTCTCTCTCTCTCTTTCTCTTACTCTATGTTTTGTGTGTGTGTCACGAACCCTTGTCCCATATGTTGTATTATATACACTCTGTGTGTGTGTGTGTGTGTGTTTGTTGTGCATGCGGTTGAAATATTGCCAAATTGCCAAATTGCCTTTTACTAACCGAATGACCCCGACGCGAACAGGAGCAGCAGCTGCTGGCACAAGCAAGGATTGGCAGGATCGGGACGAGCAGCAGGCGATGGAGCAACAGCAAACGGGGCAAGTCTTGCGACGCATGCAACGCGCCAGCAACAATGCAACACAGACAACAACAACAACAACAACAACAACACACAATAACAAATATTGCTCGCTTTAAGACAATAGAGAAAGGAGCTAGCAAGAAGGAGTTACGAGGCAGGAGTTTAAAAGTAAACATAGAGTATATATATATATATATAAGTATATATATACTAGATAGTAAGTTGATAGTTTAGGAATGTATGCGGCTTGTGTTAGCAATCAACACCACTCACCCACTAAATGGCACTGCCAGAATTGTTTAACCGAAAAAAAAGCACCGCTCAAAAGGTTTGCAATATGTAAATAAAGCATAAACCCTAACTAATTATAAATTATTCTAATATTATAAACAGAGAAAAAAACCAGTTTAGTTTAGTTTGCATCTTTCGATATTTCGTATAACCCATTAAGAAAAATATAAATAAACCAAAATTAAAATATAAGTTAAGACATTTTATTGAATATATTTGCAAAGTATGTAATTTAGTATTAGATCGGAAAAGCTTTAATAGACATTCCGAACTAAGCGTATTTAAACCGTTGTTTAACAGCTCTAGCTGTAATCCTCTCTCTCTATATATACCTACAACTTTTTGCCATGCTACCAGACGTACATATATATATATAAAGATATATATAGCTAGTTGTATAAGTAGCATCATTAGTGTTTAATAACTTGGCTAATTTTAATCAATATTTATATATAAAACATTATTAATCCATGCGCATTGTATGTAATTTGCATTGTAAATATTTTCTATCTAAGGATTCAATTAGAAAATATATCAAAAAAAAAAACAAAAAAAAAACTAAAACTAATATGATTATCTAAACACAAACAAATACATCTAATTTAAATTGAAACAATTACGCGTAATCATATTGAATAATTAGTGTATTGTAATATTTGCTAAATGTAATTGTAATTTGACAAAATTTACTAGATGTGTATATGGGAAACGATTTACTTTAAAAATTGAAAATAATATTTAAAATACAACAACAAAAAAATACAATTTAAACAAAAGATATTTGCAAAATATTTGTACTATTGGAAAAGAACTGCCACAGCATACAACAGACACTAAAAAACCTAAAATATAAAAACCATACATTAAACACACATAAATTACATTCAAATACGAAACGAAAAACATCAATAAATGGGTAGACAAAAAAAAAACATATAAACAAAACATCAAAAAAAAATGAAAATAACTGTCAAAACAAACTTTTAATGCAATATTATATTGTACTACTATATTAGTAAATATATTGTATGTAATATGGCATTGGGTATATATATATATATACATATATTTAATAATGATATGGTATGGATACTCTCAACTGAAAGATCTAAATGTATTGTAATTTTAGTTAGTTGCCAAGCTAAACGAATGCTGAAATCACATTTTGAGATATTACTCAAAAACGAAATAGTTGATGAAAAAATGACGATGAATTCTAAAATGCTGTAGAGTAAAGTTCTGTAGCAGAACTAAGCGATGATTTTGGTAAAGCCCATAATATGGGAACGCACTGCAGGCTTAAGTGATCGAAGACCGATGAATTTAGATATTAACTCTAGACACTAAACAAACTACTTAATTAGTTACCATTAGATGTGTACAAGAGAAGACCAAATAATAATTCACAAATTGTTCTGTGTCAACACAAATAAACACACACACACAAATACACTTACACACACTTTCACACAGACACAAACACATTAAATCCAAAAAGTAATAATTACGAGTATATACGAAAAATAAGAAAACCAAAAAAAAAACAAGAAAACTAAGCTATTGACTTAAGTGTATCAATGAGTAAGCGATTGATTGATTGATTGATTGATTGAGTGTCTATAAGCCGCTAGATAATGTGCTATTTGTAGCTCCAGCTGTGAGCCAACCCCATGTAGAAACAAAAACTAAAAAACCAACTAATTCACTTCATGCTGATCACAAAAAAAAAAAACACAAAAAAAAAAAGAAAATTCAAATGATGAAAATTTCCATATAACGCTCATTTTGTTAGCATTTTCTTCTTTTTGTCGGGGAATATAAAATGCAAACTACAATTTACATAATTCCTTTTGCATAGTTTCAAACCTAATTGTATTGTATTTCGAAAGATTATTGCAATTTCTTATTATTATAAATGAAAGAAACATACGAAAGAAAGAAAAACAAAAAGAAGCAGTTTATTCATTAATATGCCTACATTAATAATTACAATAAAAAAAATAAAATGGGGTTTCATCTTAAGACGAAAAATGAAAATGAAAATGAACACAAAAAAAAAACAAAAAGAGAATGGAAATTACTGTAAACGTTGTTGAAGGATTTTCGTTTTTTAGTTAGCCAAGTGAGGAGAGGAAAACGTTATTATTAAATAATAAATTAAAGATTATAAATTTTATTGCTTCTTAGCATGCTTAAATATAGCACTTAATACAGAAAATGCGCCAGCCGAGGGCAGTTCGAGCAGTTCGATCATATTGATTAGAATGTGACAGAAACTTCTCCCCCTCCCCTCGCTGGCAGTCTGCAAATGTTTGTTGGCTTTTCTTTGGTTAGCTCAAGATATTTATTTTTTGGAAAGTTGAAGGAAAGAGGCGAAAGGGGAAACTACATCGATTTGGTTGTGTTGTTGCTAATGTAGAACAAATGAGAGACGAGAAAAGTGCTAAATAATTTATGAGTTAATTTACATGCATTTGCGTACTATGAGAAAACCCAACAACATTTATAGCTTTATTTTGTGACTATAAATTAATTAATTAATTTATAAGATTATACAATAAATTAACTCAGCATGAATTCATTCACAAGAAAAACAAAGCAAACAAAAAAGCGAAAAGCGAAAAGCAAAAAAAAAAACATATATGAAAAAAATTAATGGCATTTTTTAAGATAATATTCAGAGCAGTCAGCGCCGATTTGCAGCAAGCAATATCGAGCTTATATAATACACCTGTATACCCAAATACTTATGTACTTATGGCCGATCGATTCAGATCGAAACATAAACAAAATCAGCATTTTAAAGCCGTGTGCGTGTTTAGCCACAAAAACTGACAACTGCAGCGCAAACAAAGGGTAACAACAACAACAACAACAAACAAGTATTGATGAGAAAAAACAAAAACAAACACAGAAAAAAACACACTAAAAATACAAATAAAATCAAAAAAAATTCTTGAGATATGAAAGAAAACGCATTGTTTCCATTTACAAAATTGTTGGGAAGGGGAAAAGTGGCGAAGGGGAGGAGGGGGGGAGGGGGGAATTATTGCTCAAGCTGCGTTTTACAATCAATAACTTTTGAAATAAGCCGCACAAATTGTTCAATTATGAAGAGAAAAACCACAAAGTCATCGACAATTAACGTGCAGTCCATTAGAGAGAGACAGCTGCATTTAAGCCAAGAACCCAAACCAGCCACTAACTCCAACAACAACAACAACAACAACAACAACGAATGGAACGAATGAAGAGCCCAAAACAAAAACGCAACAAAGTTGGTAAGCAAAACAAGCTAAAGATCGCAATGTGGCAACGATGACGTAGCCCAGTTGGCTTCCAGAAAGCTTTTGCGGCTGGAAAGAGTGAATTTAGTTGTTTTTTTTTTTTTGGTCGAAACCGAAACTTGGCTTAAAGCGCGCTCGTGTCGTTCAGTCGTTGTGAGCAACTCGTGCGCGCTGGACGTGTTTGTTTTAACGCAAACCAAACTACAAAAAAATAAAAAAAATTGACAACAACAACAACTCAATTCCCCCGCCCCCCGTTACGACCGCAAGGGGCAGCAGCCAGACGAGTGTAAGCAGCGGCAACAACGAGGCGAACAGCAACAAGTGCTAAACAAAAAAAAACACAAAAAACAAAAAAAAAATGCTAAAGCCCTAACGAGAAATGCCATAAAAAAAATATAAGCCGCGTCGCTTAACTTGGCCTGTAACTAACTTTATATAAAGAGGCAGCAATAATAACTGGCCAAGTGCACCGCGTTCTAACGCCCGCGTTCGTCCCGCGAGCATAATTTAATATTTGTGCATAACTTAAACGAGTGTCTGTTGTTGTTCATTTTTAGCCAAGTTAAATCTAACACACACACATACACATACCAGAGTTTATGCTCTTTGTTGTTGTTCCTACACGAGATTCTCGCTGCGTTGCGTGTTCTTCCAAATCCAGGCCACAAATTAGGCAGACACATATATTAACTTATATATATATAAAGATATCTCACTTATATTTGTGCTAAACACGTGAACTAAACGAGGCCGTGTGAACAAAGCAACGGCATAAGTAAAATATTTATATATGTATTGTATTTATGGGCGTGCAAATACCAAAAGTCGCGGGCGTTGTCTTCAAAATATTTCTAAGCCGTATTTGCATTTTCTTGGCCCATTACGTAATACGACGAGCAACAGCAACAAAATCGAAAGTTATATATTCCATTGGAATCTTTTAACTGAAATCTGGTTTTTTTTTTTCGATTGGTTTTTAAGTTTAGTTTTTCGTTTGGTTTTTTTGTTGGCCCGCATTCGGTTGCAGTTAGTTAATGGTAATTGGGCTGTTATGGACTGCCTGGCACACTACTGTGTTATATTTAAGTGCCCCCAAACTCGAGTGTGTAATGTAATGAGCAAAAATTAAGAGAGAAAGAGAGAGAGAGGGAGAAACAATAGAACACACACGGCTGCGCTTTGGTGACGTCTAACGGCATAAATCAAATGACTGAAGACACAAACTTGAAGCGCGACTCAACTGTGTGTGTGTGTGTGTGTGTTATTTGTATTCTCTTCTATTTATGAACAGCAATAAATGCTGCCAAAAATAAAAACGCTCGTTTGCCAACAATTCATAGGAAACGCGACGTTAATGAGCTGCCAGTTAGTTCAAGGCGTGTCCAAAAGCCAACTTATAGATAAATAATGAATACATATATATATTTTGCTAGCAAGGCATACAAGGCAATTAAAATTTGTATGGAGCTCGTGTGCAGTCAATAGTAATTAAATAAATCTAATAGATTATAAAACAAATCAAATAGTTCAATTCAAATTATTTCCTATTCGTTTGTTGCTAAACAACTCATGAATGAATCGAGTAACATAGTAAAATCAAGGCATGATTCATTTTGAAACTAAAGACATAGGCAAGTCAAGTTGCCACGATGTTGATGTGTGAACTTAAAACAGGTGCGACTCGCATTAACATAATGCAACAACTGTTTACAGTACTGCAAATGTTATGAGAGCCACTTAACATAGTTGGAAAATTGTGCTATTAATAAGCATATATTTATCTAGACTTATTTTTATTAATAGATAAAGTTGAGTTAGCATCCGATTTAAATAAACATATCAATTACTTGCCCCGAAATAGTTTCGAGTGGAAAGCGATGATAATTATTCAGCTCTGTTGAGTAGAGTCCAAAACTCATTCACTTGATTACTAGCAGCCATAACTGTCTTTAGCCCACACACTAAAAACTTCCCTTACTCTACGAATTGAAGTTGAAGTATTTTCCTCAACATTCTTCTGTGTTTGACGCTAAGAAAATCATTCAGAATTCAGAATTCAATGCGCATTTGTCGCTTGCTTGTGCCACAAATCAAACTTGAAGTGTCGCCCACGTTTAGAACGAGGCGTTGAACCACCATAAACACCATAACCACCAGCACCACCAGCTCATGGAGCTCATGTGGGTGCCGCTGACGACTCCCTGGCTCTGCTCTGGGTGCTCTCTGCGTGGGTGTTCTGGCAAGGCGAAATTCGGACAGCAAAATCGAATCGAATCGAAGCGAAAAAAAAATGTGTAAATAAAAAAAATATACACCTACACATGCAGCTTATGATATCGTTGCAAATAAAATAAAAGATAAAGTTTGGCCAGATTTAGTGGCTGAGTCTAAAATATTTCCAAACGCTTACGTAATGTAAATGGCATGGCCCTAAAACTAAAACTGAAACTGAAACTGAAACTAAAACTAAAACTGGGCGTGTACAAAATGTATTGTTCGGCTGGAAACAAGCCCGCTTGAGTCACGTTAAAGATGTTAACAAACAGAAACAACAGCAACGAGGCTAGTTAAAAAAAAAAAAAAACGGCAAACAAATGAGGCAACTAGCCAAACACTTTCGTTGACTGTTTGCTCTCTTGACCAACTGTGCAAACGTCGCATTTGCCTCAATTGTTTGTTGTAGTTGTGCACTAGAGTTAAAGTTGAAGTTGCTTCGCTGTTCCAATTCCCATGACCTTGCCCGGCTGTTCCAGTAAATGACTCGATTTAGAACGCGTGCTCATTAACTACAACTAATTACGACCAGGTTCATTGCCAATGCCAATTGCAACCAAATGACATCAGCAACAGATCACAATTGACATCAGCTCAGTTCAGTTTAGTCATATATACATATACTATAAAGTATATTCCATTTCGCTGGTGACCTTAACGCTCTTACAGCCTGTACATACACTTGTGGAATTCACTTCCAACTATTTGCTGTCTATCTAAATTTATGCAATTTGCGCAACGCCAATACGTAATGTAATTATACCCTGTAGAAAGAAAAAGAGAGGGTATTTTTTACAATAGTCAAAAAGTTAGTCAACAAGTTCTTGCTTTAAAAACGAATCCTTGAATACTCGCATTAACATGCTGTTAACCGAACTGTTAAGTCAACAGCGTATCAAGAGCTTTGCCAGTAACTCACATAAGCCTAATTAAAGTGTGTAATTAAATGCTTAATTGGCAATTAAATGACAGGCATATTAATAGGCATTCTTTACAACATTTTATGGAATAAATGCATTTATAAAACTTAAGCGGAAAAGTTGCTAATTCACAGCGAGGTCAAAGCTGGCAATTTATTTAGCTTTTGAGAAGTCTTTCGTACGCACAGGGTATTGCCTAGCTTGTCAGTTAACTGTGAGCCATTCTTACTTGTTTTTCAATCAGTTGGCACACAGCACTCAGAGCTCAACTTGTCGCGTTTGCCTGGAAGATGCGTGATGTCATCATCATCATCATCATCATCATCATCATCAAATTGAGTAAACACGTTGAACACAAAATAAAAAAAAAAATCACAAAAATTGTTTCTCAATATGCACAAATCAAAAAATTTCTGGTATGGCTGAAATGTTGAATATGATGATGATAAATGGCCAGGCTAGTGTAGATTGTTTTGTTTTAACTGTGTTTAGAGCGAAACCGGATTTCCGATAATTAAGGCCTTCTGCAGTTCTGAACGCCGCTGTGTCTTGTGCCAAAATGCAAATGTCAAATTGCGAAGGTAGCCCACACATTTTGGTTTTGGGCCAACATGTCGAGCTGGCCAATTAGCGCGTTGCGAGCAGCTTTCAATTCAGCCGCAAAATGCCTGCGGTAAAAGTGAGTGAAATTGTCCACAATGATCAATTGCAATTGTTGTCTACCTGCGAGTGTGTGTGTGTGTGTGTGTGTGTGTGTGTGTTTTAGCTCCCACACTTGCCACAGTGCGTCACAGCGGCAACACCCACCGCAGACCGGGCCGAAACGAACAGTTGGCTGTAAGCAAAAACCTTGACGGCCTTCTAAACTCGCTCGACGCTCGACGCTCGACGCGCTGGCTGTTGTGAAAGACTTACAGTTTCCTACGCCACGCTAACAACAACCACACACGTTTTTTTTTCTATATTTTTCCTCTTTTTTTTTTTATTGTTAGACACTGCCCACCGCACCGAGATCGCAAAGTTTGTGTTTGTATTTTTGTTTTGCGGCGAAATTCCAAACTAAGTGAATTTATTTTAATACTTTTTTTTTTTTTTTTTGCTGTTTGCTCTGTGTGTTATTTTATTGTCAGACTCTTTTTTTCAATTTTCCTTTTGGCTCGCTTCGCTGTGGCTGTGGAACGAACTGGCTGGAAACCAGTTTTTCATATAGCCAGATTCGGATTCGCATGCCCACATTTTTGTACCCGTTGTTGTTGAGTCGAGCTTTAAGCTCGCCATATGACGTCATTGTTTGGTGCTCAGCTTGTTTGTTTTGGCCAGATAGCAAGTGGCCCCAAAGTGGCAGCCACTCAGTTCGCATTGGGCAATGATCGCGTGCGTTCGGAAATCGGAATCGGAATTGCCCAACAAACGTATTTAATAGAATTCTCGTTTCTTTTTCGTTCGCGAATAGTCGCTTGAAACAAATCAAATCTAATCAAAAGGCAAAAGGCAAAAACAATGAAACATTTGCCAGCAGAAGGTGCATAAACAAAAAAATAAAACCTGAGGCAATCAAAACCACAACGAAAGTGAAGTGAAGTGAGAGGAGTGGAGTGGAGTGGAGTGGAGAAGTGACAATGGACGTCAAGGACATCAAGGGCGCCAAGGTGACGCACGCGGGTCTGCTCAAGCACAACACAGATGGGAGCACCGAGACCCAGAAGATCACACATGCCGGCCTCGTTGCACGCAGTCCCGAAGGCACCGCCGCCAAGGGCATGAATATACGCGGCAACGAGGATCTGTGGGTGGAGATCCAGGCGAACACATTTCGCAACTGGGTCAACGAGCATCTGCGCGAAACGGGCATGCAGGTGAGTTAAACATACATATATTTAAACTAGGGTTTGTCTATGCTTATGTAAGATTCAGTTAATCGCTGATGCGCAACAACAACAGCGAACAATACGCGACTCAGTCAATGGGTCGGGCAGTCAATACAAATATCGATTGCACCCATATAATGAATATAATGAATACATTAGAACATCGAGCAGGGCCTGGGAACGGACTGTGGTTCTTCCTGTGGAACGCCTTAAATGGCCCCGTGTAGTCATAAAAAACATAAAAAAAGCGAAACTCAGCTCGAATCTCAACTTATTCTCGCCCACGCGGCGTATACGCAACGCCCACGTTGAATTCAATGGCAAAACGCAAAATACACTTGAAGGCAACATTTGAAATTGCGTCGGTCAATAATTACAATTACAAACATTGCATTTCATTAGTCAAGTCTGAAAGGCAACTTCGCTGTTATTTTATTTCATTTTATTTCTCACACATGAACCGACCATATTTGGGCGCACGAATGCCAAGGTCGAGCACAGCATTCAGCATCGCTTGTAGCCCATTACGAGAGTTACAAAACAAAAGTCAGCGACAGATTTTTCAAGTTTTGTGCATAAATTTTGGAGACAGCCACAAAAAAAAAAAACACAATCTCAGAGATGCGCCGAGACAGGCAACGGGGCAAGGTCGAAGCCCTCCAAAAAACGGGCCGAGTTCGCAGTCGCAGGCCGTCGCTAATTGAGCACCCAGCCAATGGCGATAGGCCTTAAACAAAAACAAACCTGGCTGCCAGATTTGGGTCAGAATGCCAAATGGAGACTGTCAAGTGTGCATTTTGTATTCTAGCTTATGGCAAATGAAATTGCAATCAGCTCGAATTGTGTGTTCCATATAACGCGTCAGGCCAAAAGAAAAAGTTGATATATCGAAGTTTGTATACTCTATTAAATGCATTTAAAAAATAATATTTTGACTTTAAGCAGAGTATGTCGCAGTCGTATACTTAATATTTTATTTTTTTTAATTGCCTAAACTGTTTCCATAACAAAACAAAAAATCTATTCCCATGCATTTATTTCTGTTAGCCTAACAGAATGTTAAAATGTTATTAACAGAATCTGTTATTTTATTGCATCACAAGCAATAAATGAATTCAGCGCATAATAAATCTTAAATTTTTGACTTAAATTTATTAAAAATGAACTAGAACAAACAATTTTGACTCCATCGATGAAAAGACTTGTTTATGTTAACAAGAGTTTTACAATACTTAAACGGGTAACGATTAACATAAACTATTGTTTAAAATGCAAAATCCGAGATATACCCAAACTCCGCCCCCCTCCATCCCTCTTATACACCCACACATATGCTCGTTGGCAGGATGAAAAGTTTTCGCATAGCAGACAATAGGAATTTATGAGCGCTTGTTGATAATATCCTCGAGCGTGTGCAGCCATATATCGTATATAAACGTCAAAAGACTTGCAAATTTAAAGGCGAGGAAAGCGGGGCGAAAACTAACGAAACGAGAGGAAAACCTCCCCCAGCTGACAGTCAAAAGGGGAGAACTTGTTGTTGTTGTTGTTACTGTTGTTGTCGCTTGTTAGGCAGCTGGCGCGTTGGCAACTATGTGCGAGATTTTTATGGCCATCCACAGAATATTTTGTAGAAGAGGCAAACAAACAGCAACAGACACGCGATTGTCTCGAACGGGCTGCTGACAGCCCCCAGATAAAAAGCTCTATGTCAAATGCTAAAATTGCAAAGACGCATGCGGAGAAAGCCAACAAGCATCGTCTCCACCTCTGTCTCCATCTTCATCTTCATCTTCATCTCCATCTTCAGCTCGGAGCTTGGCGTGTGAGTCTGCTGGCATTCCAGCCAAGTTACCAAGTCACGCCCAAAACCAGGCAACTCTAGGCAAGGCGTCTATCCGCCCAATGTGGGCCACAACTAGCGGGCTTCTACACATTTTATTGTTGCCGTACCTTCGCTGCTGTTGATTGGCCATTATGAAAGTTGGCTGACAAGCGGCAGGTATGCGGCTACATTAGCTGGAACATGCATAGCTCCGACCAGACAATGCTAATTAAGGCCCATTGAAAGAGCCGCCAACAAATTGTTGCAATGAATTAAAAAAATATATAATGCAAACTCATCGCGCTAGTGACTGACTAAACGATGCCCTGTAAATGTATGCAGACTTATTAAAAAATCATACTCTACAAGTTAAAACTATAGTTAGAAATATATTAATAATAATAAAAAAAGAGGCAGATGAAAGGTAGTAAACTAAACGATGCCCTGTAATCAGCATAAGGAGAAAAATTTTAATTTAGGATTAGTTAATTAACAATATAAGGCATATAAAACCGAAAGAAGGAGAATATAAAATAAACCCAGCTCATATCTTAATCCAAATTACTGAAAGATCTCTTTTAACTTTCATTCAAACTACCCCTGTTTAGTCACCTTTACAGGGTATTAACCACAATTTCTAATAGTATAAAACAATCTTCCATTTCAGGTGCACGACTGGGCCACGGACTTCTGCGACGGCACCTGTCTGTGTGCGCTGGTCGAGAGCCTGCAGACGCGTCCTTTGAAGCCATCATGGAATCGCCGTCCAGCCAATCAGCATCATTATCTGGAGAATGCGACGACGGCGCTTAAGTCGATCGAGGCGGATCACATTAAGCTGGTGAACATCGGGAATGTGGACATTGTCAATGGCAATGTTAAGCTGATCCTGGGCCTGATCTGGTCGTTGATCGTGCGCTATCAGATCGGACGCAGCAAGTTTCCGCCGCGCAAACTGATGCTGGCCTGGCTGCAGGCGGCTCTGCCCGACTGCAAGATTACCAATCTGACCACCGATTGGAACAGCGGCGTCAATCTGGCCGCCCTGCTCGACTACTGCCAGCCCGGCCTGTTTCCGCACTGGCGCAGCCTCGATCCTAGTCAGAGTGTGCGCAACTGCACCAATGCCATGAATCTGGCCCAGCGCGAATTCAACGTGCCCAAGGTGCTGGAGCCCGAGTACCTCGCCTCGCCCTGGCTGGACGAGCTCTCCGGCATGACCTACCTGTCGTACTTCATGAAGCCCGGCGGACCTGGCTACAATGCCACCATGCGCTGGGTCAACACACAGGTCAAGGAGTCTGTCAAGAACTTTACGGTGGGTACAAAAACTAAATACATTTCTTTTTCTATTTGCTTATAAATGAAAGAACAGTTATAAGATATATATTATATAGAAGCCCGATCTGATATAGTCCGATATATGCAATAACTGCCATAAAAAAGTTTAAAGTTGTAAACTCTTTGGAATATAAAGAAATATTTTTAATCAGTTTAAACAATCATATAGATCAAGAATATATATATATATCTATATGTATGTACATATATATACATCTATAAATAATTTAAGGATCAAAGGTGCATCCTTTAGTGTGAAAATTATAATACATTTCTGGGGGCAACAAATTATTTTCCATAAAATTGTATGCCCTCCTCCTCGATTCTCATAAGTTCAAGTGGGTCCTGCAAGTTGTTAGGCATTTTTAGTGCTGTGTAAATTATTTTTTATTGTGCTAGTGTTGGACAAGACATGTAAAATGGGTCTATCTTTTTTTTTTTTTACTCTCTCTCTCGTAGACTCCCTCTCTCTTGTAGTCTCTCTCTCTCGTTGTATATCTTTCATGTACTTTCTCTCGAACTCTCCCGCGTACTCTCTCTCTCTCTCTCTCGTACTTATTCTGGTAGTCTCTCTCATTCGCTCTCTCTCTCTTGTATTTACTCTCGCACTCTTTTCTTGTACTCTCTCTTGTACTTATGCTCTCTCTCTATCGTACTATCTCTGGTTATATATATTGTGCTCTCCCACGTAGTCTCTCTCTTATACTTTCTCTCTCTTGTGTCTCCCTCTGCCGTATCTGTCTCACTCACTCGCTTTTCTTCTGTCTCTCTCTCTCTATCATATTATCTCGCTCTCTTACATTCTTTCTCTCTCTCATATTATCTATCTCATTCGCTCTCTCTCATTATCTTTGTCACTCTCTCTCTCCCCTACTACTATTCCATCTCGCTTCTTTCAATCTCGTCCTCCCTCCCTCTCTTTCTGTACCTTTTGCTATCCCATACCTTTAATTGCCCCTTTTAATATTTAATTTAATTTGCAATCACAATGAGGACATGTCATCCCAGCATGACGTCCACTCAACTGAATGCAACTGTTCAACACTGGCCGCTGGTAATGGCCGCAATTTAACTGTTAATTGGGTGCTTAATTGCAATGGAATTTAACTATTGATTATTGATTGCAGACGGACTGGAACGATGGACGCGTGCTGTGCGAGGTCATCCGGGGACTGGGCGGCTCGGCGCCGGCACCGGACAAGCTGAGCAACGATCCCTTTCACTACGAGAACAATATTCGGAAGGCGGTGGATGCGGGCGCCAAGCTGGGCGTTCAGCCCATATTGACGCCCAAGGACATGGCCAATCCGGAGGTGGAGCATCTGGGCATTATGGCCTATGCGGCCCATTTGCAGTGGGTGCCGCCGCGGCCGCCGCTCTCCGACCTGGTCAACGTCTACCTGGAGAGCACTTCCGGACGCGTGGGCGAACAGGTAAGTTCCCCTTCTATATACATACATATATACGTATATTCATTAATGTTTTATATTTACTTCGCACGCAGTCGCATTTCCGCATCGACGTATTGTCCCGGGACATCGGTCTGAGCTCGGTGCGCTGTCACGTGGTGCCGCCATCCGGGCAGCCCGGCCAGCCGGTGCGTCTGAATGCCCACGGTGAGGGCGTCTACGTGCCGGAGCGTTATGGCATGCACGAGATTGTGGTGGAGATTGGCGAGGACAGTCTGGGCGGGCATTTCTTTAGGGTGCTGCCGCGCCTCATGCAGGTGGCGCCGCCGGGCATGGCGCCCTGTGCGCTGGGCAGCCTGGTCGAGGTGCTGGTGAATGCGACCGGAGCGCCCAAGACCGAGGACATTCTGGTGACGGCCGTGTCGCCCACGGGCATCTCGCACAATTGTCCGCTAAAGAAGATCGACGAGGGACACAGTGCCATATTCAAGCCGGACGAGGCGGGCATCTGGGAAATAGCCATCACCTACCAGGGCCGTCACATCCAGGGCGGACCCTTCACCTGTGCCGTCTTCGATGCCTCCGGCGTCTCCGTTCACGGCCTCGACGGCGCCATGCCCCTGCGCGCCCACACCTTCGAGGTGGACGCCCGTGGCGTCGGCGTCAACGGGGAGCTGCACGTGGACATCGTCCATGACAAGCACTCGCTGGTCTGCTCCGTCGAGAAGATCGTTGAGAACAAGTATCGCGTGACCTTCATGCCGCGCCAGAATGGCAAATATCGCGTCTACATCTACTTCAATGGCTACGACGTCAAGGGTTCGCCCTTCATGTAAGTGAAACCTGTTTAAAACCCCAACGAGAATTGATCTTTAACTAACTGTTCCTGTTTACAGCATGCGCGTGGGCACCAAGGGTCGTTCCGGGAAGACGCGCAGCAGTCCGCTGCACGAGAGCAAACATCGCTCCGAGAGTCCCTCGATGCACTTCATCTCCACGACGAACACGCGTCACAACGACTATCGGAACGCGTCGCTGTCCCGTCGGGATCTGCACGGCACCGCCGAGCGGACCAGCAGCTACTCGCCCCAGTACTCGCCTAAGCTGGACTCGACCGATTACCATACGTCCAGCTCCAGGTACTACAAGCGGGAGAGCGAGGTAAGTTCCCAGTTCGGCTCAGTTCTTTTCATTCTATGCACGCGTAACGGTTAATGCTTTGCACCACCAACAACCAACAATCAAAGCACACAGCACCTCAAAATTTGAAAGTTTGGCTAACACACACACAAACACACACTGTCACACTCATCTCCTTGTTCCCCTTGACACACACTCAAAATTGCATTCGACAGGAGAACCAGGGCTCCCCCACACCGCCCTCACCCACCGTGAAGTACTTGAACTCGACCGATTTGTACACGGAGAACGCCGGCGGCGGTCGCCGCGACTCGAAGACCTCCAATGGCAGCTCCACCAAGAACGACTACTACTACGACAAGGAGAACGAGCTGTACAGTCAGCGGCGTCTGATCAGCAAGCCCAAGCTGACGCCGCCACGCGAGGAGCGTGAACTGAATGCCAACACCACCAACACCACCAACACCACCAATCACACCACCAACCACAGCAGCAGCAGCAGCAGCTACCAGCGACATCAGCAGCTGACCAGCTCGCTCAGTCCAATACCTAGTCCCACACTGAATGTAACTAAATTTTTGTTTGCTCGAATCCAAAGAACAGCAATTAATGCTCCACTATGTGTCTTAACTTCAATCACAATAACCAATTAATCCATTATTTAAACTCTCTCTCTCTCTCTCTCTCTCTCTCTCTCTTAGACACGCTCCAGTGAGCTGCACTCTTCGCACAGTCCGCTGACCATCAAGACGTCCAATCAGTTCGAGAGCTCCACACGGAATATAACGAGCAGTCCGAGACACGCCTCCGCCTCGCCCGTCCAGCGTTATTCGCCCAACAATGCGTACATCAGCACGGCCACCCATCGCATAGGAAGTCCGGTCACGAGCAGTCTCAACAAGGTAAGCACAATCCTTAAATCCTTAAATCCTTCACTAACTAAACTCACTCTCCTTTTAGAATGGCTACGAATCCACGCGTGTGGAGAAATCCTCCACTTACAAGTCCACCTCGAACTATGTCACCGATTCGAACGTCCGCGCCAGTCCCTCGCTTTACGGAACTGCGGAGCGACTGCGTCGGATTGGTTCGCCGGAGCCGCGCATCGATCACTCCTCGAATGTGCGCGTGTCCTCGCTGAAGCCCGCGTCGGCGCGTC
This sequence comes from Drosophila lacertosa, assembly GCA_004143845.1. Taxonomy (NCBI): domain Eukaryota; kingdom Metazoa; phylum Arthropoda; class Insecta; order Diptera; family Drosophilidae; genus Drosophila; species Drosophila lacertosa. The sequence continues at coordinate 21,821 of SCDZ01000321.1, forward strand.
GGGACAGCTGGGATGTGATCAACAAGACGAAGCATATGCTCTCGCACAATTCGCTCGAATCCCTGGCGAACATGACCGAGACGCAGCTGAACACGGAGCTCAACTATGCCCGTCCCGATCTGGACAACGAGACGCAGCGCAACACGCAGTACAACAAATTTGCCCTGCACAAGCAACAACAGCAACAACAACAACAACAACAACTTCATTCGGACTATCGACGCGAATCGCCGGATTCACCCGTGGATCGCTACAAGTAAAAACAGTTGTTTATCCTGCCAAATCCTTAACTAATCCCTTATCTCTTTGCAGACCCAGTGCCATCACCGTCAAGTCCCATTCGAACAACACTTATACGGACCGCTCCGGCGGCTATACGAAGACCGTCAAGGAGTCCAGCGAGCACGTCGTCACGGAGAGCAACGGCCACAGTCCGGGCCATGCGCCTGGGTACGGCTACAGTTCGCTGTCGCGCTTTCGGCCCATCGACAACAATGCGACCGGTGCTCGGGCCATACGCGTCCAGGACATACCGAATGGTTCGATCGGACGACCCGTCGAGTTCGAAATCGATGGCTCCAAGGCCGGTTCCGGCAATCTGGAGATTCTAGTGAACGGCGGACGGGTCACGTCCTCGGTGCGCTCGCTGGGCGGACAACGGTTCATCGCCAGCTTCACGCCCCACGAGCATGGAACTCACACCGTGCAGATCACGTTCAACGGGGAAACAGTGCCAGGTGAGTGCTACCAAAGATTATGCTTAGATCAGGAAATATTACGTAATTAAGAGTAGATGTTAACGTGGGCGTTACGAGCTTAAAAGTCGAGCTTATGTTGTTCGGCATTCTTGAGACGCGGATCTCAACACGCCAGTCGTTTTGTACCCTTACCCAAATTGGGCATGTTGAGTCGATTGGCATGTTTGGCTTGTGGGTGCTTTGAAGTGCTTTCCAAGTTTAATGATCGCTGTCATTTATTTACTCGATGACAGATTAAAATTTGAACGAATTGAAATGCTTTCAATGTCAAAGTATTAAATTAAAAATGCAATCATTTATTAATCAAAGATTTTAATTAAATTTATGTTTTTACTTACATTTTGGATTAAATTCAAAACACTCAATATTTATATTTATGTGTATGGGATATTCTCCTGCTTTAAGCTAAGTTTAACAAGTAGGGAGAAATTCTATTAACATCCTGTGAAGTGATCGGTATTTACGACCATGTTAATAACATATTAATATTTATTTTGCAAGTAGAGCAAATGAATCTTCATATATATAAGCTCTAAATAGTTGCTGTGCTAAAATATTAAGTTTGTTTTTCTTACAAACGTCAGGAATTCTTAAATTAACAAAAATGATTTAGTTAAATTTATGCATTTCCATAATACATTAATTTATTGAACCTTTCTTAAAAACTTAACGAACTGAAATCAATATATAAAATTTCGCTACTGGCAAACTTACTGCAAACCACAGTGCGGCGAATTCGCGTAGTGCACAAAAGCAGCTCTCTCGCTTGCACCAGCGCTCACACTCAAGCTCACTCTCGCTCGCTCCCCACTCTGCTGATCACTTGTTGCCGCGCTAACAAGTGCGCTCAACTGCCGCATTCGCCGCGCTCTTTTACGCTCCGGCGCGCTCACTTGGTCGTGGAGAGCGACCTGCTTGACAAGTTTTTGGTAGTATTTTTGAGCATCGCTTTGAATCGCAGCCGCAGCCGCCGCCGTCGTCAGTAACAGCTCGCGTTTCGAACGTAACTGACACGTCGGCGTCCCGAACAAGTGCGGATCGCAACGGTTAAAGCCAAGAAAGAAATATGAACAGAGACTAAAAGTAAAGTAGAAGAGGAGAAAAGGCTAAATTTCTGTGTGTCGTGCAAAGCGTAAAAGAAAAGAATTGTTTGTAATCAAACAGCGCACAAACAAAAACATTGTCAAAACGGTTAAGAGAAATGATAAAACTCCACCACCAACAACAACAGAAAGAAGAAGAAGAAGAAGCAGAAGTTTCGTGTGGAATGTTTAGCGAATCGAAAAGATTTTTTCGTGAGATTTCTACGGCAAAGAAATATGCTAATATATCCAAATGCGGACGTCGCGTTCCCGTTGCCGTCTCTAAAAACTAAGTTGCCCTCGTCGCATTTGGGTCTCTGTTAGTTGAGTCTGTGTGCGTGTGTGTGTGTGTGTGTGTGTCTGCGTTTTTTGTCTGTGTGTGTTGCGTGTGTGGGGCGCGCGCTACGAAAAAAAAAAAAAAAACAACTGAAGTAAAATAAAACTAAAACCAGTTTAATGAACCTTTAAGCTGAAAATATTTTCAATGGGACTAGACAGCTGGCTTGGCTTAAAGGTTGAAATCGTTTGGAATCAACGTCAAAAGCGTAGAAAACTGTCGCCTTGCAATATTTGCAATGTTCATTGAACACAATTGTGCTCTATGTGAGTGTGTGTGTGTGTGTGTTTTATGGTGTGGCAGCCATTTTGTTTAGAGCTTGCAACATGCCACAGTCGCAATTTGGCTCGTTTATTGGCCAAGTTAAAGGCCCCCGTGTAGCGCACATAATCAAGCGACAAGCGCGCATAGTTCAAACGCAAGCTCATAGATACACACACACATACACAGAGACACACTTGCAACAGCGGGAAGTGGTCTGCATTTATTTTTTATATATACATACTACATACATATATGTATATATGTATATATATTTCTTTTTCCTTTTTATGTTTGCTTTGCAATTTTCAATCTGTTGTCTGGCTTTTCTATGTGGTTCAAGGCGCACTTGTTGCGTGTGTTGCAAGGAGGCAGTTGCACGCCCCATGACAATGCCAGCCGCAGCCACGGTAGATTCAACAGATACGCACACTGTTTGCCCGAGCACTTAATGCGGCTGCAGCGCGAAACCCGTTGGGATAGGTTGTCAGCCAGTACAGGCAACACACACACACACACGCACACACACACGCACACGCACACACATGCACTTGTCTGTGGCAAGGGCGTGCCGGGCAGGTATGCGAGAGATCAGCCGCACAGATTGCAATTTCTTCAACAACGTGGCTGCCACTTACTTTCCCACTCCGACTTGACACAACACAAATATTTGAGCGGACATTTCGTTTTCGTTTCGTTTTTATTTTTATTTTGTATTTTTATTTTGTATTTTTGTCTTCTCGCGCATAATGAGCTGGGGCCACACCTCTCTTTCTTTCTTTTGGCCCAACTGTAAACTGAGCGTAGCCTCTGTTGCTTTTTGGCCATTTCCGCTGTCCAACATATTGGCATACATGCCCAATTTCACGCCCCCCCCCCCCACTCTGCGCCCCTCCTCCCGACGCCCCTGTCTGCATTTTTGATGATTTTATGAGCCACATTCAAAGTGAAATTTTTTTTTTCGTGGCCCGCTCAACGCACAGAGGCAACTGGTTTTTAAACGACGGTCAACATAAATACAAAAAACAAAAAAACGAAAAACATTAAACCCAAATAGCAATTAAAACAAATGATAAATTACAAATTGCGGTTTTTTTTCTGTTTCTTTCAATTTTCGCTACGTCCGCGGAAAATGTTGAAAAACGCGATAAAAACGTGCTCGATTCGTGATTGGAACAACATTTTTGTGCCGCGCTCGACGAAATGTGTTCAGATAAAGAAAACAGCAAAAAGCTTTACGCTTTATACTAAATGGTTTTTTGGGTTGAAATTCGCAGTGCAGCAATAAATATAAAAATTTAAAATACACAAGTTCTTAAATAATAAATTAAATAAATAACAAGCCGCTGACATAATCGCAGCGCATTTTAACAGCTCGACTTCAAGTTCAGACGTGCCGCCCGCTCAGCGAATTGTGCATGTTTTTGGTATACAAAAGAATTAAGGTCCAAACACGCGTTTTCAGCCAACAGACAACATCTTGCACTGCCCCCAAAAGCCCCACCAGCCAACAACGCTACCAACGTTCCAACCTCCGAGCATCGCCAAGCAGCTGCCAACCAACAGTCACCACAAAAACGTAAATCACCAACAAATACCAAAAAAATTAAAAAAAATCTATATACATATATACATATAAACATATATCTTTAACTAGTTGTAACGGTCGCTGTCAGATATTCTGACTTTGAATTCTACAGCGGCTGTGGCGACAGCTGCTGGCCATCTAACGGTTTGCATGCCGCAGTCACGTAACCGATTTCGTATACGCACACACACACACACACACACGCATGCATACACACACATAGGCATATGCATATTGAATAACAGCATTCAGGCTGGCATCCACTCTTAACTGCACTTGTTCTCTGGCCGGCCGCATGCCGGAAAAGTTGGTCGCTGGCAGCGACAGCTATTCGCCGATTAACAGGCCAAGCCGACAAAACCGGCCAGAAGCAAAAAGCTGGCCAACAACAGGTGGACGCACAGCATTCCAAATACTCTACAAATTAGCTAGCGAACTACTTAAATGAAGTTAAGTTCTTACGTGACGTATACTTGATATTTTGTTAGTTGAACTAACTTGCAGATTATTAAGATTTCTCTCAGCCTATTAGCTCGCTTAGACCAACCCAGTTCGTGGCTCAATTAGTTGACAAACTACAATTTACTAGGGTATGCAAAGTTGCAAGAAATGGAGTAGAAAGAAATTACGAATGATTTAGCTGGAATTACATGTTAATTGAGTATTTATTTGTGTTACGAGAGCAGCAAATGTGTCGATTTAAGTTTGAACTAGATTAGACTAGTTGCTTGCTTATTACTATTTAGACCATATTTAGTTTTTTATTTACTAAACAATATTCGTTTTTTAAATAATATTGGGAATAGGTTTATTTAACTCCCGCTCACCCATTCCAAACCCCATCAAAGTGTCTCAAAGGCCATAAATTTAATAGAATACTCTTCCCCAAAGTAAGATAAGTTACCCAAACTAAGTCCGTTAGTTGCATATGCAACCAGGCTCGTGAATGTGGCAACGACAAAGAGACCGCCGTTTATTTATGAGACTTTTACTTGTGGCCGACGGAGTTTATTGGATGACCAGCTAACTGTTGCTAGCACAGACTTATGTTGGCAGGTGATTAATGTTGGCCCCATCGATTGGTGGCCAAGAACAACATTCTATGTGGCAACAGTTCGCGGCTCGAATTCGGTATCAATTTGCATCACAAGAAGAAGTTTCCCAGCCAAAAAGGTTTTGGCCAACACAAAATGTTGCGCTAAAAGGTTTGCGCAAGACAACAACAACAACAACCACAAAAGACATCATAAAAAAGAGGAAAAGAAATAGTAAAAAAAAAAACGGAAAAAGTGCCAACTCAAATCGAGTTTTGAACGACAACGCAACAGTTTGATTTTCCATTGAACTGACGCGACGGGACGGCGCGGCGACTGCTGTGGCAATTTTCATGGAAAGCCATAAAAAAAAACACACACACAGCAACCAAAACGTGCGCTAAAAGGAAAAGTGCTGCAGCAGCAGCAGCACACAAAAAAACAGACGAGAAAGAGAAATGTGTGGAAAGTTGCAAACAAAAGTAAATTTTTGCAGCAGCCGCAGCAACAACAATCGACTAAATCAATAAAAAAAATAAGCAAACATTTAACAAGCTGCTCGTAATTGCCAATTGCAAGTTCAATTCGCTTGTTGCCAGCTCATGAGTGTCTTTACCTCTTTCTCTCTCTCTGCACAACTCTAAACATGGCTTACTTGCTTTGAGCTGGTTGCGTTTCGCAATGTCTGCTCCAGCTGCAGCATTGGGGGGGCCCAATTAATGTGCTATAATCTGGCCATGTTGATTGTCTAAACATTGGCAGCTTACCGGCCGTGCCCACTTGAGTGCAGCAACAACTACAGCTGCAGATACATTTACAATCACAGATACAGATACAGATACGCAGCTCAAGATACGCACTTGTAACTCGCACCCATCCAGCTGGCAACGAGGCGGCACCGTTTGCAGCTCAGCAATTGCGACAATTATAATGAGACGCAGCGGAAAACAATGCGCAAAAAAATAACCAACTAGAAACATTGTTTTAGCGAGGGTTGCTGCTAAAGTTTCATCTGCTATATAATTGAAGAAATTACTTGCAAACGTATTTGTTATTAATATTGATTGTAGAATTGACTTCTATAATAGCTTTCTCTTATGGTTTGTGGCTATACAAGTTATACATCCAATCAGAAACCCAAGATTCCAACCCTGTTCCTTATTGTTCAAAGAGAACTTATCTGACAAAGACTTCGTTTTAATATAATTAAGCTTCTATAAATATATAAAAATGTAACTTAAGCTATATAAAATTTAAGTATACAGATATATACATATGTACATACTAAAGATTGGAATTCCAGTCACTTGTTTGTCTAAGTTATATTTAAAAAATAGCTGTTCTCAGTCTTGATAACTCAATTGGAGTACTATACCAAGGATACATATTCAAGATACAAATTTGAATATTAAAAAGTTCCTCTTTCAAATGAGTAAAGAGTTTCCATAGCAAATATATGATTAAAGCTATCTATATAATTACTAAGATACCTCCATCTTATTTTATACCACCTAAGCCTGTCTCAACTTCTCGTTTAACCCTCGCAACTGGTGTCTCTAGCCTCAGTCAGCTTGGCTGCGTTGGCTTCTCGATTACCCGCGCTCGTTTTGCGGGTCAAATGACTTGGGGACCCAGTCTTAGAAAGGGGTTAGCTTAAATTACGATTGCATATGTTGAATCTTTCAGATGTATTGGCTGGTAACTAAAAGCATTATTTTGTATATTGTTTGTAGGTTCACCGTGGCACGCTGAGATCATGTCGTCACCCGGACTGACCGCTCTGGGCGAATCCACACGCCTTGTGCCCGCCAATACGCCGGCGGTTTTTGAGATACTGCCGCCTCCTGGACAAAGCCTGAGTAAGGGCGAGTGCGTGGCAACGGTTTTGACGCCCAACAAGTCAAAGCTGAATGCCAGAGTCACCCACGAGGCGGCAAATGGTGCTGCACGCATTGAGTTCGTACCCACCGAGGTGGGCACGCACATCATTGACGCGTCCATCAACGGCACCAAGATCGCTGGCGGTCCTTTGATAGCAAAGGTCTACGATGCCAGCCTGATCCAAGTGACCGAAGTTAATGGCGGTGTCGTCGGCCAACCCTGCCAGTTCCGTGTCGACGCCAGTGCGGCTGGCGAGGGTCAGCTCGAGATATCCATCAACGAGGGCGAGGTGCCCAATCACGTCCAGGTCGTCGGCGGCGGTCGCTGTCTCGTCTCCTTCACGCCCGAGCAGGCCAAGTCCCATCTAATCGACATCAAGTTCAATGGCGAAACGGTGCGCGGCTGCCCCTTCGTCTGCGCCGTGGCGGACACCTCGCGCGTTCTCCTCAATCTCTCCAATCTGGAGCTGATACCCGTCAATCGACCCTCCTCCTTTCACATCACAGTGAGCGGCGGCGGCGCCGCCGAACTGGCGGTCAGCGTACGCGGTCCGCACGGCGAGCTGCCCGTTCGCGTCACCGGCGACATTCATGCCGGCTTCACCGCCGAGTTTACGCCCGCCAGCGTCGGCGGCCATTCGATCAACGTGGAGTACAACGGCTTTGCGGTCCAGGGCACGCCGTTCCTGGCCAAGTCATACGATGCCAGCAAGGTGGTCGTTGGTAGCGTCTCGCGCGGCACAATGGGTCGTCCCGTGCAGTTCACCGTCGATGCAGGCGATGCCGGCGAGGGTAATCTCGAGATAACCATATCGGCCAAGGGTCAGAATATACCCACCCAGGTGCATCCACAGGGCAGTGCAAGGTGAGTGAGAAAGAAAAATAAATAGCCCGTTTATCCTTAAGCACTTTTACTTATATAACTCCATTTTCCTCTCACAGATTCTCCGTTTCGTTTGTGCCGACGGAAAGTTGCGAGCACACAATTAATGTCTCCTTTAATAAAATGCCCGTGCCCGGCTGCCCCATAACGGTGGGGATCAGCGGCGGCGTCGCCGGGCCCCAGGTTTCGCTCGGCGGCCCCGGGCCCGTCCATCAGACCAATTCTTTTGTTATCAATCACAATGGCGGCCGTCTGGAAGACATTGAGGTCAACGTCGAAGGTATGTTGGCTGGCCAAAAGAGAGCTGGCTGAACGCGTGCTCCCCACTAACCCCAGACAGAGATAGAGAGAGAGAGAGAGTGTTTCCCTTTACCCCCCCCCCTCTCTCTCTCTCTTTCTCTCTCTCTCTGACTGCATTCACCATTCATTTTGTTTGCGTGCGGTTTGATTTGCATTTGCATTTTGGAGTTTGATTTCTCGATATTGGTTTAAGTTATTCGTAATTGTAATTAAATTGCTCGTTCAATGTTAATTGTGTGCCTGTGTGTGTGTATATATTTAAGTACTCTATTACACACACACACACACACCTTGCGCATACACATTTACACACAATCACAATCTGTATCTTTAGCCCCAGCATCAGCACACAAGAAAAGCACACGAAGTTTTTTTTTTTTTATTTTCTACGTTCCCACCACAAACACATTTTCACACTTTTTCAACACACAATCTACGGAAATTGTTGTTGAAAACTCTCAAGCATGCCACGCCCCCGCTGCACGCCTCGTTCCGCCCCTCAGCTTAACTTGGCACCCACAAAAACTTCACTTCTCACTATTTCGCTCTCCCTCTTTTAACTCTTTCTCTGCTTCACACTTGACAATAAGCTTGCCACGCCGTGTGGCAGCTGTTCAGCTGTGTGGCACTTATCCTGCCCCAGACTGTTTGTTTATGTGGTGCTCGTTTAGTATATGTAATTATCCGTTATATTTATCATTTTGGCAATTGCTACGGTTACATTTTGACGCATTAGCAACTTGGCTTAGACTTTTAACAGCTTAAAGCTGCCTTTTCAAAAGGCCAATACAGCAAGTGTGTACATGTGTGTGTGTGTGTGTTTAGAGACTTTAAAACGTATTTTATGTAATTGATTCCACTGTAGTATATTTAGTAGCACATTTCAATCTAATTACTTTATAATCGTACTGTAGATACATGTATCTGTATGCGTAAGCGTATGTGTGTGTGTGTGTGTATTTGTTTATTTGTGGCTTTTTGTTTTGTATGTTTGTTTTGTAATCTTACGCCCTTTAATTTGTAATAATTTGCTCACTTTTATATCTGTATTATATTTCAGGACGGCGAAATCTTTTGTACTAGACTCTATAAATATGCATATACTTACTTACCTACATATATATATATATAACTTTATATATGAGTACTTACTATCTCTCTCTCTCTCACTCTCACACTCTATATATATGTATATACTAGTTCTCTTTACCTACTCTATATATATATATATATTCCGTCTAACAGTCCGTTGTAAAAGCAAGCTAGAAAATAACCCCACAGCGTGTCCATCCAAGCGAAGTACTACTGTAACAACCAACAACTGCAACTACAACGAAAACAACAAAACCAACTTTAAAAAAAGCAACCAACACTAAACAACAAAAGTACTCGTTCTTATCTATATACATATATATATATATATATAAATTTTGTATCTACTAATGTCCTTTTTGCGCCCTAGGGGCAATTGTTTACTAATTTGTTCAATTGATTTTGATTAATGTGTTTTTTTTGCAAAAGCGCCTCGAATTATGTAAAACAGGCGCAACAACGAAAGCAACAATAAAAGCAAAAATCTATATGCATATAGGATTGACTTTCAGTTTTGTACATAAACTAGAGTATATAACCACAGGGCTACCTCTCTCTAAATACTATATACATGTATATATATATTATGTATATGTCTGCTCGCTGCTCTGTCTCTATTTGAAAATCACATGCAACATCTCAGTCTACTAACGTTCTCGGAATGAAGCACACAATAAACCACACCTACAACAACAACAACAACAACAACACAAAACAACAACAACTAGAACTAACCTAATCACACTGCAAGTTAACGATTACGAACACAAGTAAAAACCACCCACTAACTAAAATCCACCGTTCATATTAAGTTCCTTAAATCTGTTTCAACTTAATGCCGTTACTAATCCAAGTAAACATTTTTCCAAATTTTTATACGAACTGCGCGAAAACAAATTAAAACCACCCCCAAACAACAAAAACAACAACAACAACAAATCATAAACAATTCACTAACCACACGACACAACAATGAATTTATACGAATTTCAACCAAAAAAACAAAAACCAAAACAAATAAAACCCTTTCAAAACTCATTTCCGGCCGCGTTGCAATCGAACAAAATAAAAATAAAAAACAAAAACAAAAATAATTAATTGAACTTAATAATACTAAAAAAAAAACAAAACAAATATATATATATATACAAATGAAATATGCACCTATGCAAAATCGGGGGCATCGCAGGTCCCGCTGGCCAATCGGTGCCCGCCCAGGTGCATCAGTCCGCCGAGGGCGTCTTCAAGGCCGAGTTTGTGCCCCGCGTCGTCGGCGAACATCGCGTCAATGTAACCGTCAACGGTTTGCCCACCGCAGGCAGTCCCTATGCGGCCAAGGTGAGTCTATATTAAAGACCTGATCAGATACTACTGTTAATAAAGAAAATATTCCATAAGGAAATATTATGGAAGTTGAGATTTCAATTGCTATTGAATTTTGTTAAAAAATCAATATTCAGATGTGATGAGAGAACTTTTAATAATTAGTTTACCAAATTCAAGGTAAATGTACATGGTAAAAATTAAAAAAAAAAAATAATAATAATTGTTGGTTCTCCGGAAAGATCAAATAGTATTCTTTCTTATTCAACTAAATATAAAGCCATAACAAGCATAAGCCTTATATTAAATGTAGATTAGTTTAAATTCCTAGGATTTTTTTAAATGAAAATAAAATAATATATATTATTATTGCTTCTCAGAAAAGATCAAAGGGTATTATATTTCTATTTAACTAAATATAAAGCCATTAAATTCCCTTGGTTTTTTTTAATTTAAACAGTGGAGTAACAAGAAAAAAGAAAAACACTCTGGGACGTTTAAAAAGGAATACCTTGTTTAGTTGGAAGACAGGGAGTGTCTATAAAAAGGCTTTTGAAAGGATTGAAGTCTATTAAATTAAAAACAGTATTATCCTTATATAAAATACTCCCTAATTAAAAGCCCCTTCTTTATCCCAACCAGGTCTACGATGTCAGCGCCATTAAGGTAAAGAATGTGAGCAGCGGCACGGTGGGCAAGGCAGTCACCTTTCTGGTGGAGACCTCCCAGGCCGGGCCCGGCAACCTGGAGGTGACAGTGAACGGGGGCCGAGTGCCGACCTCGGCCCAGGCGCAGGGCCAGCACACGTACGCGATCAGCTTTACGCCGCGCGAGGCGGAGAGTCACACGGTGGAGCTGCGCTTCAATAGCCAGGATGTGCCCGGATCGCCGTTCACGTGCCGCGTGGCGGCCGCGGCGCGCATCCAGTCGCCGGAGACAATGGACAAGGTGAGCGTGGGCCGACTGTTCGAGTTCGTGGTGGAGTCGGACACCAAGCCAACGGTGGAGGTCCTGGGCCCGGCCAGACGCAGCGTGCCGGTGAAAATCGATGCGTTAGGCTCCACGCTGGGCGGCTACAACGTCAAGTTCGAGCCCATGGAGGTGGGCGATCATTCGGTGGAGGTGCGTCTGCCCGGTGGCGGTCACGTCGAGGGCAGTCCCTTTCTTCTGAAGGCCTACTCCGCCGAGAAGGTCATCGTCACCGATATACGTCCCGGTGTGGTCAACAAGAGCGTCAGCTTCGGCATCAACGCCTCCCAAGCGGGCGCCGGCAATCTCGAGATCATCGTTGCCGTCAACGGCAAGAATGTGCCCAACTTCGTTCAGTCCGAGGGCAACGCACGCTTCAAGGTAAACTTCAAGCCCACCGAGGCGGCGTCCCATTCGCTCTCGGTGCGCTTCAACGGCCACCCAGTGCCGGGTTCACCCTTCAGCTGCCACATCGCAGCTGCGGCAAGCAGCTCCCAGGGCCTGCCACGCGCCCAGGCGCTGGGCGAGTGCCTCAAGCAGGCGGCCGTCAAGCTGGACAACACCTTCGAGCTGGAGGGCTTCGAGGGCAACGAGCCGCAAATATTCGTAACCTCGCCGGCCGGCGACAACGAGCACTGCCAGCTGAGCCAGCATGACGGCGGCAGCTACAGCGCCTCCTTCCGGCCCAGCACCGTGGGTCGTCATCTGATCAGCGTGCTGGCCAACGATCAGCACATCAATGGCTCGCCCTTCAGCTGCAACGTGTTCGACGTGTCGCGCGTCAGCATCAGCGGACTTGAACAGCAATACGGTCCGGCCACGCTGGGCGTACCGGTCACGTTTAGCGTGGACGCAGCCGGCGCCGGCGAGGGCACCTTGGAGCTGGTGGTGTCCACCGACAGCAGCACCGTCAAGGCCGAGGTGGTGGCCTGCGCACGCGGCCTCTACGACGTCACGTTCGTGCCGCAGAGCACCGAGCCGCATTACGTCAACATCACCTTCAACGAGGTCGCCGTCGACGGCAGTCCCTTCCGCGTCGACATCCAGCAGCACACCCAGCACATTCAAATCGGCAGCCTGGCCGCCATCGATTTCCCAGCCGACGATCAGATCGTCGAGATTCTCTCGCCCGATCAGAAACCCGTGCCCTACACCATCAACCGCCAGACGGCGGAGTTTCGCACCCATGCGACGGGCAACTACACGTTGCGCTTCATCGATCGCGAGACGCGGCAACACATTGGCACTAGGACACTGTGCGCCTTCGATCCGATGCTGGTGAAGATCACCGAGGTGGGCGAGGCCTTGTGCCATCGTCCGGCCAGCATCAGCGTCTCGCTCAATGAGGCCGGCCAGGGCGATCTGTCTGCTCTGGTGCGCTGCGGCGTCACCGAGGTGCCGCACACCATACGCGGCCCCAGCAAGTCCGGCGTCTACGAGATCGTCTACCAGCCCACGCGAGTGGCGCCGCACAAGATCAGCATTCTGTTCAATGACGTGCCCATTTCGCTGAAGCCGCTCGAGATCAACGTGCTGCCCGCCAGCGCCGGCAAGGAGATCAGCGTCAGCGGTCTGGGCCTGTACCAGGCTCGCGTCGGCAAGACCACATCCTTTGCCATCGACACTGTGAAGCGGCCGGCGCGCGAGTTCGACGTCGTCGTCTCTGGACCCGGCGGACAGGCGCTGCCCGTGCGCTGCTACCAGACCAAGAATGGACATCTCCAGGCCGAGTTCAGCATTAACAAGCCGGGACAATGTGTCATCGGTAGGTCAATTTAAAAAAAAAAAAAAAAAAAAAAAAGTTCTTTTTTTTTATTAATTAATAATGTTTAAATATTATTTTCGATCAGCTTATTGAATGTGTTTTTAATTTTTTAATTTTTAAAACCTACCTACATATTTGCTTAAGTTTAAGTTCAACGTCCTTTTTTGTTGTACGGCTTGTTTAGAGAGACCTCTTAGAAGGGTCTAAGGGGTTTGAGTCTAAGTCTTCTGACTAGTTGGTTTAAATAGATCGTTAGATCTATCTTATTGTGTCGCCAATCAATGGCACCTTGAGGTGCCTGTATATAGTTAGAACCCTGACCTAGCTCTACCATAGATCAAAACCATGCTAATCTGTGTTTCTTACAGAGGTTCTTCATCAATCGAAGCCACTGCCGGGCAGTCCCTTCACCTGCGAGGCCTTCGACAGCAGCAAGGTGAGCGTCCAGGGCGTCAACAAGGAGCCGCTGGCGCTGCACAGCTCCAACAGCTTCACCGTGCGCACCGACAACGCCGGCAACGCCGAGCTGGAGGCCTTCGCCATCTCGCCCACCAACCAGAGCCTGCCCGTGCTCATCAGCGAACAGTCCGAGGGCATCTACAGCGTGGAGTTTGTGCCCTCGCAGCCGGGCAGCTACAAGCTGACCGTTATGTACGGCGGCGATACAATTCCCAGCTCACCGCTGACCTTCAGCGCGTCGGCGAGCGGCGTACGGAACGATGCACGCGCCGCCGGACACGGCCTGGAGGTGTGCCATCGCAACAAGGAGGCCTCCTTTGTCGTCTACTGCCCCATTGCGCCCAACGTGCAGATCGAGCGCATCGATGAGTTCGGCGAACGCATCGAGCCCAAGATCAAGGCTCTGGGCAACAACGAATGGCGCATTTCCTACGTCATCTTGTCCGTCGGCAACTACGAGATTCGGGCCAGCTGCCCCAATCGTGGCAGTCTGCCCGGCTCGCCGTGGCGCGTCTGCTGCGTGGAGTCCACAAAGGTAACGCCCGTCGGCGGCTGGGGCACGCTGGTGGATCACGATGGGCGGCTGATTCTGCCGGCGCGCATTGTGTTCGATGTGGAGAACGCGGGACCCGGCAAGCTGGTCTGCAGCATCGATGGCATCGAGATACCCGTGGACAAGCTGGCCGATGGCAAGATGTGCCTGAACATTGTGGGCGACAATCTGGCCGCCGGCGAGCACGACCTGGAGCTGACCTGGAGCGGCCTCACCATCACCCAGTGTCCGCGCAGCGCCTTCGTCACCGGCCAACAAGCCGCCGACAAGGTGGTGCTAATGGGTCGCGGCCTGGCTGCCGCCCAGGCAGGCGAGGCGGCTCACTTTACCATCGATGCCTCCAATGCGCCCGCCGGTCGGCCCGAGGTCATTCTGATTGCGCAGGACAATACGGCGCTGCCGGTGAGCCTGGCCCAGCCGCGACCCAGCGAGAACATTTGGCTGGCCTCGTATACGCCGCAGAAATCGATGACGGGCACGCTGACGCTCTCCGTGAAGTGGAACGGTCGCCTGGTCAAAGGTTGTCCGCTGACCGTGGCCGTTGGCTCGTCCATGGATGCGTCGAAGGTGATTGCCTCGGGCGAGGGTCTGCGCCACGGCATCGTGGGCAAGGACATCAAGTCCTGGATCGATACGCGCCGCGCCGGACCCGGCGAACTGACCGCCCACTGTGCCGGCGCCCGCAAGGTCGCCTACTGCGAGCTGTACGATCACGGCGACGCGACCTTCACGCTGAACATCAAGCCCCAGGAGCCGGGTCGCCATCTGCTGACCATCAAGTACGGCGGACAGAATGTGCCCGGTTCCCCGTTTGCGCTGAAAGTGGCGGGCGCACCAGACGCCAGCAAGGTAAATGTGAAGAGAGTTTAAAAGAGGTTTAAAAGAGGTTTAAAGATCGATTATTAACATCGTTTTCTTTTAATCTTAACAGGTTCGCGTTTATGGCCCTGGCATCGAGCACGGCGTGCTGGCCACCTTCCAGTCCCGCTTCATATGCGACACACGCGGCGCCGGCGCCGGCCAGCTAACGGTACGCGTCCGCGGACCCAAAGGCGCCTTCCGCGTCGAGATGCAGCGCGAGAGCCAAAAGGATCGCACCATTCTGTGCAAGGTAAGCGAACCGATCAAATTATCCTTAACTGATCTTGAAGTAATAATCCTTTTCCATTTGCCAGTATGATCCAACGGAACCCGGTGATTATCGCGTCGAGGTGAAGTGGGCGGGTGAATTCGTGCCTGGGTCGCCGTTCCCCGTCATGATCTTCGACACTGAGGAGGAGCTGCGAAGGTACTTGCAGGGCATATGAGGTCAGATCAACCATCCCATTATCGTCTTCCCCAGCGGCCTCAGTCCGCCCATACGCTATCAGCCACAAGCGACGTCGCAGCAGCAGCGACGAGCCGCCTGCGTTCCGCTCTAGCGGCAGAAAGATCACAAAGATCATTCATTATATATACATATATATACTAACTAACTAGTTTTAAGTTTTAACAAGCGAACGAAACGAATCGAAGTCTCTTTTTGGGCTGCGGCGCTACGATAAATAGCTTTCTGTTCTTGTAGTTCTAGATGTAATACCTATGTAATACAATGTTATTATTGCGCAATCCGTTTGACCCAAAGTGTGTAACAACGTATTCGATACCAATACACACGACGATTAAACAAATATATATATATACATATATGAAACCTAAGCCTAAGCGAATATCCTTCTACAAAAGTAACAAAAAAAAAAAAAAATATTGAAACTTGCGGCAGCTGGCTAATATTCCTGTTCCATCTCCCAATCCTCGGGCAGGGCGAACTGATTGACAAACTCGTTGCGATATTTGCGGAGGAATTGAAGAAGATTCGCTTCCAGGAAATGTTTGCAGGCCTCCTCGAAATCGGAATCGCCAATATTCATGCCCTCGACGCCGACGTGCCTCTGCTGGAGGAGTGAGATGAGTGTGGAATGATTCTTCATTTGCATATCATCGAAGCGATCGTGCATTAGATACTCTGTCCAAGGTTTCTCGAAGAAGCTGATGAAATCAGTGATCAAGTTCTGTTTCCAGCGGCTCCACAGATTGTTCAGCAGCGTCTCGTGTTTGCCGCAAAAGTATTCCAGAAAATAGAGCGGCTTGTCAACCTGTGCACGCCACACTTACAAAACGGGTATATACGCATTTAGATACACTACCTTACGCGTCACACAAGCGATCTCCTCGATAATGTGCTTTTGACTCATCCGGACGCGAACGAACTCGCCCGTGTAGGTGGTCATCACGTGGCAGTAATCATTGGACAGACAGCCCAGCAGAAAGCGCTTGGGTGCCGTTATCTTGATGACCATATGATTGAGGGGCAGCAGGGCGTGGAATAAACAGGGCTTGCTGAACTTGCACTCCTTCTTAGACGACTCCAGGCTCAGCTGCAGTTCGTCAATCAACTGCCAAAGCAAAAAAAAAACTTCTTAGTCTCCAATTTTACGAGAATGAGCTTTAAGTCTACCTTTTGAGCGATTTCTCGTTCGCTAACATGCACATACTGATAATAGACATCGTACTTAAAGATAACGTGCTTGCCAGCCGCATAGATTTCCGGATCGTTTGTGCAAAAATTCTCGCCGACCAAAATCTTTGAGTACCTCATAGTAATGTCGCTGTCAATCAACACTGCAAAAAATTACAACACAATTCTAACTATACAAAGATCCACCAGCTGCAGAGCTTACTTTGTTGCGAATGCGGGGTTAAAGAGTTCTCCATGAAATTGATGAAGAGATTGCATTGTACGGTCAGTTGTTTTCTGCTGGGAAAGCGAATGAAAGTGATCGTCTTTATAAAGTTGGCGGACTCGTGTAGAGTATAGTGCGAATAATTTGACGATTCGAAGACATGAATGCCCAGGTCTTGAACCATTTGGACCAGTATATCGTCCAGATTCCTGTCGTTGGTGGGAATGTTCAGAAACTCCGCATCACGCACCTTGTGCGGCTGTACATAGAAGATATGGGACGAACTGCAGCCGTGCTTCAGCAGAAAGTCAATGCACTCGTACAGGGCCAACGTATAGCCATAGATAATAATATACTTGTCGGTCAATTGGCTGCGATTCAGCTCGATCACCTTGTTATACAGCAAAATCTTGTCCAGCCGCCCATTGATGTGCGAATAGTTGTACGGAAACTCCCATTTGTCCTCTGTGATGTCTTCTTTTCTAGGTAACAATGTGGGAAGTCCAAACTTGGTTTCGTTCAGCAGCAGCAGCTTATCGTAGAAGATTTTGCAATTGTTGTCGAGACTGACAAACTTATTGTCGCTGCAAAGATAAGTAAGTATTCATGAGCAATAGAAACCCTTAAGGTACCCCATATTTTACCCCTTTACCCCATTTATTTTTAGGGGTAACGAGTTGAGTCTAAACCCACAAACACTCACCGATCGATGTGCTCCACTTTGGCAGCCACAAAGTTAATCCAATTGCGCATGTCCAGGCGCTGTGTGGTGTCCATCACGAAGGGGGAAGTGTTGGCATTGTGCAAATAGCAATCTTCCTTTCGATGGCAGTAATTGCACTTAATATTCGGATCGTATTCCGTTTCGATTTCGCCTGTGTGCACAATCACAGTAATGTCCACAGTGGGCAGACAATTGTTAACGCTCACATGCTTAAAGCTGGCCAAAACACAAATTGTTATAGTATAAAGAGTATATAGAGTAACCTAAACCTACTCGGATGTATTCCAGCCAAAAATCATGAGACGCAGAAAAGCCTTGCATATGTCGGAGAAGCCTATAATAACTAAAGGATTTTGATTGCCAATACATTTGGATGGGACTAGATTGTGCCGGAATAGATAGAATTGATCCATGACGCAGTTGATCCTGGGCAGCGGCACCTGGGACGAAGCGCGTCTGTAGCACTGTTCACTGTGGGTGTCAATGAACCAGTTCCGGCGCATGCGACGCGGCTCCACAGGCATCATGTTGATCGCCAGATCGTTGGGCAGCACCTTGCCCCGGATTTCCTGGAAGTAGAAGATCTCGCGAAAGCCCGATCTGATGGCCATGGTGCGGAGCAGCTCGTCGGTCCACATGTGAAAGTACGGATGGAGGCGCAGCATCACCAGCTCACCCCGGTCATAGGTCAAATAGCTCTCGTCCGGAGGCAGCACGAATTGCTTGAAGATCGCCTCATAATTTGAAAAGGAGCTGCAATCCAAAGATAAGTGAGGAAATATTCTATCCTTCAGCCACGCCCACTCACCGTAGTATAGCGAATCCCACAGTTGTGGTATTCTCTCGACCAGTTAGACCACAACGTATTATCCAGAAGTTGAAGTCTGTCTGCTGATTGCACAGAACATCCGCGCTGATTTGTTTAACGAGTTTCTTCAGATAGCTGCACTTGCCTTCCACCTCGACGGTGTGGCCAGCGTGGTCTAAGGTTGACCTAGGTTTGTCGGAAAAACTTATTAGCTTATAGATGTCTGGGAGATCGTCCTTCTCCATGCGGTAAACATTCAGCTCAGTGCTGACGGAACAGCGATGTGCCACAAAGACCTCATCGGACACCTGGCAGCTGGGCCGATGCTCCACGGGCTATTCAATTTAAACCTAATTTTACTTAACAATACCAATTAATTATAAAACTCACTGTAAAGAATCGAAGTAAGGCCCTTAGACTAACGGAATACTTGGCCCCATGCGGAATAGAAACCACGCAGTAATCACGATTCGGAAACGCGCTGAACATCGCACACAGATAGTAGAAGGTGTACTCCAATCGGAGATCGGGATGCAATATGAAATTCTTCAGAAGGAATGCACCGCAAGCATGTTGTAGATTGGCTTTCTTATTTTTGCTGCCTTTGCCCGACGGCAGATCAAATGAAATCTTAAGAGTTTTCGATATTTTGTTCAAATAGTTGCCGCTGTTCTTAAGCTCTGCAATTGAAGAGTCTTACAAGAGTAAAGATTGCACCGAGCATCGGTTTACCTTGGGTAATGTATTTGAATTTGGTGTAAATGCGCTCCTTTTCCAAATTGACCTGGGCTTCCTTGACTTTACGCGCAATCAACTGGATCGTGCCACGCTGCGATTGAAACATATCCATATTGAGAGCGAAATGTGGACGCTGCTGTGCCGAACTGTATCAGAATTACATTTTTATTATAATCAAATCAAATTTAATTGGTCCTACTCACAAGACCTGATAGTAAACAGTGCCATGTGGCACATCGGGCGTACACCTGACCAGATTGCCCAGGCTCTCCAGATCGAAGCTCTTGACCAGCGCTTCGATGTCCGCACTTTCCGATAGCCACATCATGCCGGTGCTGCCATCGGAAGTGCTTTCCTGATTGATATAGGTGAGTTATTATATATATGTATTTATTTATATATATAAATAATATTCGACCTCTGTAACAATTATGTGGTCTCCGTCCATATTGCCGCCAGCTGTGCCCAGCAGCATTTCGGCTATGAAATAATCGCCATGTTCCTTACGCATTTCCGGTTTTTCCACATCAATCATATCGATAACATCATCGTTGTCTTCAGGTCTGTAGGGCAATATGCCAATCCGATTAACGTTTAAATAATCTACTTAATAGCTACTTACAAAGCCTTACGAAAGGATATCACGGGCATAAAATCGTTGCGCGAGATAATTATAATCGTTGGCAAGTTCTTGCAGCTAAACAGATCGAAGGCAATGGGATAATAGACCTTACCGTAACTCTCCAGAATTTCAAACTCCTCGGGCATGTAGTTCGGTGGCCTGGCAATAACCAAAAAGGATATCTTGTGCTCAAGGTAAAAGATCTCCAATAGGACCTGTTTCAAGATATCTGGATATTCCGGCAGTTGAACATACAAGTTAAAGAATATTGTGTTCATAAGCGTCAAGGGCACATCGACGCTAACAATGGAACAGACTCTGAAGACCAGCTGGCAAAGGACTCGAAGGACTTGCTTACCAAAAGCGACACTTTAACCACTGTGGCCAGCAATCGTTGGCCAACACCGGTATATTGGGATAAATGCAAAACTCACAATACGCCAGCAGAGTCTCGGGATCGCTGGGCTCGCAGACGATCAGGCGATGGGTCTGGTATTCGTGGAAGAGCTGTTTCAGAGGCTGCTCTCGCTGCTCGCCAAAGTAACGGGCCGTGGACGAGCCGAAGAGCACCGTTAATAGCTCCACATCCAAATTGCTAGCCGTGCGAATCTCATACTGACGGTTCATTTTGAGTATTCTTTTATATTGTCTTTTATTGTATTTTTTCTCTGAGTCAAGTTTTGTGTGTCATAGTTTAACTACTTTGTTTTAAACAATATCTGATAATTGAATCTGTATGCTTGGTTACTTGTCGAACTTGGCTCATGTGTCTTTGTAACTTTTCGGATAAACATAGTCCTCGGGCAGCGCAAACTCGTGATGAAAGTCCTGTCGTCGTTTGCGTATAAAATCCAAAAGATTATGTTCCAATATCAGCTGGTTGACCTCGTGCAAGTTGTGTTTGGTGGCGCACGAATTCTATAAAAGACAAATTTCAAGTAAAATACTAAGAAAATATATACTTTAATGGGTTATTTACTGAGTCCAGACTGTCTTTTATCATGGGCGTAAGTATTCTGTGATTGACCGCCTGGAAATCAGCGAAATCCTGATGGATTATCAATTCTGTCCATGGCTCCCCCAGGAACTTCAGGAAGCACTTTATGTTCCCGGCCGCAAACCGTGCACTCATATTATTCAACATCTTCTCGTGCTTGCCACAAAAGTGCTCCAGATAGTCTAAAGGAGTGATCTACAAAAACAAAATAAACTGTTGTTATAGAAACTGATACAAAGAGCTCCCCACTCACATCCCGGGTAACAATCACGATCTCATCGACCATCATTTTGGGGGAGAGTCCAATCCGGCAGAAGGTGTAATCGTTGTAGGTGGTCATCGTGCAGCCGGGACAGCCGATCACGTGGCTGGCCAAATAGCGACGTGGCATGATCACCTTGGTGATTCGGTAGTCCAGCGGCAGTCTGGCCTTGAAGAACGTGGGCTCCGAGTATTTGTAATCGAGGGGCGTTTCAAACGTTCGCAGTCCCATTATTTGCATTAGCTTAAAAGGGAAGGGGAACAGATTGAAGAGGTTAGCTTCTGTATAGTCTGGATATAGCCCACCTTGCTGGCTGTTTCCTTTTCGTTCGTATATTGATACTGATGATTGTGACTGTCAGTGAGTTCAATAAACTTGCCCGCCGCATAAATGTTCGGATCATTTGTCTGAAAATTCTTATTGACCAAAATGTTTCTGCCATTGACC
Source organism: Drosophila lacertosa (assembly GCA_004143845.1). Classification (NCBI taxonomy): domain Eukaryota; kingdom Metazoa; phylum Arthropoda; class Insecta; order Diptera; family Drosophilidae; genus Drosophila; species Drosophila lacertosa. Next base: position 43,426 of record SCDZ01000321.1, read on the forward strand.
TTAATATCCGATACGCTTAACCCTACAAAAGGAAAACAATTAAACAATTCTTGGATTTGACATTGAATAACTTACATCCCTTCGTCGCGATGTCCATGTGTCCCTCCTCAAACGCTATGAATATGTCGCAATCGAAGGATTTTTCTTTGGTTTTCCGGTACTTGGTGAACACAACCTCAATTATGAAATTGGCTGTATCATGCGTTACCCAATGTGAAAAGATGAGATTCCTATAGATTTTCACCTGCAAATCCTCGAGCATTTCATCGACAATCGACTCAATATTCTCATCGATAAAAGGATTCTTCAATTTCTGATCATTTTCACTGAGAACATTCCGATGGGGCACCACCAAAATTATACGTTCGGGTGCAGCGCCATGTGACAGTAGAAAGGCAATGCATTCATAGGTTTGTAAATTGGAGCCATAGATAAGTATTTGATACTCTAGCTTGTGATCCTCAAGAAGCACCCTCAGCTTATAGAACAATATTAACTTATCCAGGCGATTGTTGATCTCCAAAAAGTTCGAGGGTAAGTGGCCCATGTGATCTGTTGAATGAGTATGCTGCAGACTAAAATCCATATCGTTCATCAGCAGCAAATTATCGTAGTAAACCTCGCAGGTATAATTTATCTTTACATACTTCTTCTCTCTACAAGAGGTAATCAATAATTAATAAAGGGTAGGTGGGTAAGCTCTGGTCGAACTCACCTCTGGATGAAGTTAACACGTCCGGTGACAAAGTGCACCCACAGGCGTAGATCAATGCGTAGAATGACATCGCGCACATAGCTGGAACAGTTGCGTTCGAACAGATAACAATCGGTAGGGAGTTTACAATAAGGGCAATCGAACATGAAATCATATTCGGCCTCCACGAGGCCCGGAGGTGCGATAACCGTTACCTGCAACCGTGACAGGCAGGTGTAGGATTCCGAGTTCTTGTGACTGATACGAAGATATTACTCAATCAATATATTTTTAGTTAGTTGTAGCCTACTTACTCCTTGCTGTTCCACAGAAAGATAAGCTGGCGTAGAAATGCCTTGGACATGGCCGTGAAGCCAATGATAAGCAGTTTTTTCGGAGTCCCGAACCACTGGGCGGGGCTCAGTTTGTGGCGAAAGACGACCAATAGATCGTGATAGAAATCGATTGGTGGCAGACCACAGATCGATTTCGTTTCATCGTCATTTATTCTCTCCGAATAATCGAAACGAATTTGCTTCTTGACCTTCGGCTCAATGAGCATCATCATGGTCTTCAAATCGTTCGAGAATATGAATCTCTGAAAGTATAACTATATATATAGAGAGAGAGAGAGAGAGAGATATAAATATATTTTACTTACGTTACGTGCATAAATATAGAAGAAATCAAAATAGTTTGTCTTTGCCGCCAGACTACGCATAATTACATCGCAGTTATTGTTGAAGAACGGATGCAATCGCAAGGATAAAATCTCGGCGCGATGATTTTCCAAATGCTGGTCGTTTTTGGGCAGATGATAATGATGATGGAGCGCATAATGATCGAGAAACCTGCGCAGAACAACATAACCAACGGCCGTATTCTCTTTGGCCGATTTGGTGGAGTCGCCACAGCGTATGGTGAACACATCGTATTTGCTGCTCTGGTTGGAGAGGACATCGTTCATGATCTCATAGACGACGTTTATCTCGTTGTCGATGTGAACAAACGCATTCACCTTGGAGCTGTAGGAGAAGCTGCTGCCCGAACGATTTACAAGCATATTGGACCTATCGCAGCCCTTCAGCATGTTCAAGACCATTGGAATGTCCTCGCTCTCCAGGCGATAAATCCTGTATAGATATGTCTATCTATGATTGGCAATCTGTAATCGTTGTGGACTAGCTACCTACCCGATTTCTCCGAAAATAGTGCTACGATGCGCGATATAGATTTCCTGCAAATCGGTCACATCGCTGGAACGCTGGCCCACAGGCTGTGGAAAGGATGTTTAAACTTTCGAAAAGCTAAACAGACATTTTTGGGACTTGCCATGAAGTATTTAAGGACCTCCATGTGACTGCGCAAAAACTTGGAGCTCTTCGGTATGGTCATTATGCAATAGTCGCGATTCGGAAAGGCCGAAAACGTGGCAACGATGCAGCTAAAGAGACGCTCCAACGGAAAATCCTTGGACGCACAAATGTACTTCAGCTCAAACACATTGGAGGCGTTCTGGATGCCGTCCTCTCCCGGTTTCTTGTGGTCGGTATTATAGAATAGATTGAGGAACATGTTCTCCTCCGTGATGTAATAGTCGATCATGAGCAACTCTGGGGATTATTTACAGGATTTAGTATAGGAAAAGTTTGATTAGATGTGCTTACTTGTGAATATGTACACAAACTTATTGTAAAGGTCTTCGCGCAGGTAAAACTTATCCTGACTGGACGTAAAAGTCGAATCGTCAATATTGCCACGGTTCGAGCTAACCTGGATCTTGCTTAAACTGGCCACACTGTGGAGGGCGAGCATTGATTAGGTCGAGTTATAGGATACGATAGGATAATCGCACCTGGTGCCACTGTCATTGTGCTGGACTCCACCGATAATAGTCGTGGCACTCAGGTCATCCATGGCATCGGCCGTGAACAGTTTCGCCTCAGCCTTGCGCTCCACAGAACTGCATTAGTTATCGGTTATCAGTTATCGGTTATCAATAAGTCAGGTTGCAATCACTCACATGACGGGTATGTGCTCGCATTCGTAGGGTCTGTTGGGACAGAACTTGATGAGATTGCCAAACATTTCCATCTCGAAGTTCTTCACATAGAAGCGAATGTCCACGTTGGCATCCAGCCATATGAAGGCACCCGGGGTTATCTCCTTATTGGCGTTCTCCAACTCGGCCATGATGATCATCGAGTTCTTGGCGCCCTCGTCCGTGCGCATCAGCTCCTCGGCTATATAGAAGTCGCCCATCTGGGCGCGCAGCTCGGGCAGCTCGTTTCCGTGCATCTCAATGATGTCATCGTTATCCTCGGGCCTGCAGGAGCACAGTAAGACGACTGGCAACGAGACTGGACAAGCACTTACAGAGCCTTGCGATAGCTGATCCTGGGCAGCAGGCTAAGACGTTCCATGACAAACACAGACTGTGTATTCGAGTTGGAGCCAATGCTAAATTCGCGTGGATAGAAAACAGTCGACACCTTTTCCAGATCCTCGAAACTCTCGGCATAGTACGCGTCCGGGGCCAGCACAGGTGTACGCACAGCTATCAAGTACCGGAGTCGAACCTCCCGGTAGAACACCTCGTCCAGGAGAGCGAGCAACGCGTCCGGATGCTCAGTCCGATAGACGCCAAAGTTGAGGAACATCGTATTCGTCATGCTCAATGCAAAATTGATGCTGCAAAGAAGGCCACGTTAACACTGCCAACACTTCAAGTATAATATATATGTTTAGATATATATTTATTTTGTTGGGTCAATTTACCAATATCTTTCGTTCAGCCACTCGAGCCAGCAGTCGTTGAGCAGCGGCCCAAGCGTTGGATAATTGCGGAACTCGGCATACCCGACGATTTGGGTCTTCTTGTCGTTGGGATGGACGACAATGCGATGGGTCTGGTACCGCTTGAGGAGCTGGTTCTGTTCGTATTTGGGCCGCTTGTTGCCGAACCATTTGGCCTCCTGCTCGCAGACCAGGGATGCAATCTCTTCATGGTCATCTTTGGTGGCATTGCGTGCCGTGTAACCTCTCGACATTTGTGTATTAAAACTAGGTGTATATTTTTTGTGTTTATTTATGTATATTTTATAACTATGTGTGTGTGTATTTTCTAATTTTATTTGCTGCCAGCTTTTTTTTTATATGTACTTTGTGTATTGTGAGTGCTACTCCTGCTACTCCTGCTCCTCGGGCAGCACAATGCCATCGATGGCATAACACTTGGCCCGAGCATCGCTGCACTGTTGCAGGGTGCCGGTCTTCTCCCTGCCCTCCCAGCGGAAGTAGGGACACTCGTGCTTCTGGTGGTAGTCCGACTGGCACAGATAGACCATCAGCAGGAAGGGTCGACAGGCGCTCTTCAGCATCGCCTTGGCGCCCGGACTGGCCTTCAACAACGTGTACACGTTCATAGCTAGCCAGGGTATATATTATATATTCGTATTAAAAAAGTATTTATATATATATTTAAATCCTACCATCCTTGCGACAGTACTCAAACATTTTAATGTGATAGGCCTGCTCCTTGGGACGTCCTGCGTAAAGGGTCTCCGCATCGAGCTTCACCATTTTCATGTTGATCGTATCGCTTTTGCCAATATACTTACGCTGCTTATACAAACACTCCACAAAGCACTTGAAAGCAATCAAAGATTAGGTTAAGCCATGGAGAAACTAAAGTTTAGCTACCGATAGAAACTTGAGGGTCTTGCCCATGTCCGAGTCGCCATCCGCAGGCAATCGATTTGAGTGGATGGAGAAGCATTTGTTCAGCGTTTCCTCATCTCCCAGATACAGATCCGAGCAGCAGCCCCCGCGCTATTATTAACCCTATTTAGTTAAAGAAATACTTTTGTTTAGAGTCCTTTAGCTCACCTTCTTGCCACACTGTTCCTCGTTTAGATCCTCAACTGGGCTCGTTTCCACCGCTGTGTCCTCAACAGAGTCTTCCTCCTGTGCCAGGACAAAACCAACTAGGATGATACCAAGCAGCAGCGCCAACAGCGGGTATGCACGACTGTACATCGTTATGTTCAATGAAATTCAGTTGAGCTCTTCAAGCACCTTTATAACATTGCGTATTTTAATTGCGAAATTAATTATAATTTGTTTGCCTAATTTATTGTAAAATTTAATTGAAGGCCCAGTTGGGTAATGGCTCGCAACACAAACAAAAACATTAGTCTGATTAAAGGCATTAATTTAGATGTAACCACGACCCTGGGCAACTATATAAAGACCTGATCTCTGCCAATAATTTGGCACAAGAGAGCAACAAAATGAATCTGGGCATTTATATAACTTTTGGCTATTTAGTCTGGGTAAGTTTTGGCTATTTTTTATTTATTATTTAGCTATAGTTAAACCTTAAACAGTTTGCGGGCGCACTTAAAATTGACTGCGATAAGACGGACACCATCAACGAGGATCACATTCATTACTGCTGCAAACATCCTGACGGCCATAACGACATCGTCGCCAGCTGCGCCAACGAGACGGGCTTCAAGGTGCCCAATCCCGAGGAGCAATCGATGGTGGATCTGACCGCTGGTCGCGCCATCGCCGGCACCTGTTTCGCCAAGTGCATCTTCGACAAACTGAAGATCATGAAGGACAACAATCTCAATATGGAGGCTGTCAAAAAATATCTAACTGAGAAGTTCAGCGACGATCCGGAGTATGTCAAGGAAATGATCAGCGCCTTTGATCATTGTCATGGCAAAAGTAAGTAAAAAATTACTTAATATATTATACAGTCTAATCTATCCTTTATTATTCAAGCTGAGGAGAACACGGCCAAGTTCATGTCCAATCACGTTTTCATGCAGATGTCGCAACATTTCTGTGCGCCCAAATCGAGCGTTATCCTGGCCTGTGTCATCCGACAATTCTTCCACAACTGTCCCACCGATCGCTGGTCCAAGTCCAAGGAGTGCGAAAACGTCCTGGAATTCAGTCGCAACTGTCGCGATTCTTTGGCCACTTTGTAAGGGATTAAATGGTTTTTCCAAAAAATAAATAAATTTACTATAAATATATAATTGCTTAAAATGTGCATGTTTAGATTAGCTTAGGTCATATTTTGTATTTGATTTCAATTTTGATTTTATCTATCAGCTTTTAGCTCATTTTCTATATAAGATGATATACTTAGCTCATAATTTAAATCAATCTAAATAAGGATTAAGTGTTAAGACATCCACCCATACCAAGTATATATAAAACCTTTCTAATCTGAGCTTTCCCATCTCACATCCCCCTAACCCACACTTAAATAAATAAGTTATTCATATATCCTTTGCTCGGTTTAAAAATGCAGCATATATTTAATAAGGGCATATCCTTTACATGGTGGTTAGCACATCCTTGCACTTCTTGGAGAAGGCCAACGTTTCCACGCACTCCGTTGTATTGGACCAGCGACTTCTGGGACAGTTGTGAAAGAAGTTCTTGATCACACAGGAGAGAATAATGCTGGACATGGGCTTGCAGTACTTGGCGGTGCTGAAGGCTCGGACAATGGGCAGCGACAGGAACTCCGCGGTGGCCTCCTCAGCTGCAATTAGGATGTGACAAAGGATGTCCCATGCTCTTTTCCAGTTGAGTTGAACTACTTACACTTGGAGTGGCACTTGTCGAAGGCATCCAACATTTCGGTCTCGTACTCGGGATCCAGTTTGTGGACGGTTTTGTAGTAGCTGCGCACGGCCAGCATGTCCAGGGTATCGTTCACCATGAACTTGTAGCGCTCGAAGACGCACTTGGCCCAACAGTTGCCCGACATCACCTCGTCCACGGTGATGTCCTCCATGGCCTCCTCGTCCTTGGAGGGCAGTCGAAAGTTGGTCTGCTGGGCGCACAGCTCGGTGACGTCGTTATGTCCATCCGGATGCTTGCAGCAGTAATGGATGTGATCCTCGTGGATGCGTTCCATGTGACGACAGTGGACGCGAATGCTCCACACTGGATGTGGCTGTGGAAATCGAGAAATAACGGAGGGAAAATCAGCTATAACACTTTTCGATTTACTTTTCTCTCTCACCGTTAGCACAGCGAGCAGCACAAAGATTGCCTTCAGCATGCCGGGGAACTATCTAATTTAAGCGGAGCGACCTTCCATTTATATAGCTATACTTGGGCCCGGTCACAACCCAAATCAATTGTAGAGCTTTAATGGGCTTTGAAATGAGCAAATGTTAATTTAATGCCGGCCCATTATGATGACAACCCCTGACAACCCCGCTGGCTTGAGGGGGGTTGGGGTCGTCATGGCAGCTGGCCAACCCGCTTGGCGCTTTGTTAACTGTTTTTTCTTTTGCGCGTTCAATAAAAATCGTTGATATTTATTTTCAGTCGGCGGGTTTTGCAAGTGGTTGGGTTAATTAGACGACTACTGGCCTTTGAAATTTGATAAGCGGCTTTCGGCAAGCGTCAATCAATAGAAACACTTAAAGATGGGCAAAAAGGGCAAGGGCAAGGGCAACAAGCTGGCCAAAATGTCGGAGGAGGAGCGCGCCCGTTATTTGCAAATGCGAGCCGACCAGGAGGAGGAGACGAGGCGTCGCAAAATGCAGCTCATAGCGCTCTACATGAAGGTAAGGACCGAGAGATACCCTAAGAAAGCAGCTCGCTAATTGTGATTATACCCTGTACAGAACAAACTGAAGCGAGAGGATGCCTTTTGTCGCCTGAACATGGCCAAAATCAATCAGGAATGGCGCTCCATATTGCGTCAGGTGAAGATTCAGGATCTGCGACGTGAAATTGTCGATGTGGAGCTGTTCTTCAAGGAGGCACTCAAGCGCAAGGATCAGGTCATACAGCGCCTTATCGGGGATATTCACTCGACCGAGGATATGTACGCCAACCTGCAGCAGTCGCATATGGAGAACATTGATGGGATCATAGGTGAGCTAGGAGCTAGACTACCCTTAATTAAAATAGAAAACACTTGTCTGCAAAACATTTTTAATGGAGCAAAGTATAACTTTCTAATATCTAAATTAAAATTCCCACTAAACCAGGCATTCACCTTAGCCGCATACAGTTCTTCCGGTGCATCTACGAGGACGACAAGCAGGCGGTGCTGAGGGAATGGAAACTGGACTCAACCGAGTTCAGCAAGATGAAGGCGGAAAAACAAAAACAACTCGAGTGCGTTTTCTATCAGCTAGAGGAGACCGCCGACCGAGCCGTGAAGGACAATCACGAGCGTTACCTGGACCGTGTCGAGGATCTAAAGAGCGGAGTAAGTGCCACCTAATTTAGTTGAACAGCACATTGCCGAACTCATCCCAATCCTCGCACTGGGCTTTGGCATATTCCGACATGCATTTGATTAGCTCACGCGAGAGATTGCATTTGTCGTTGCTGTTGTTGTTGTTGTTGTTGTTGTTGTTGTTGTTGTTGTTGTAGCGGGTTGGCTCGAGATAGCGAAAGCACTGCTGCACCGTGTCCATGTAGAAGTTGCGGAGTTCGCGATCCCGCAGATCCTTCGTCAGCAGATAGCTGACCTTGCGACGATCCGGCTGCCCAGTGCCGTCCACCTGCGGCAACGGATTGGTTGAGAGATTGATTCGTTTGGAGCTGGCCTGGTTACGACTACCTACCATGTTCATCTCCTCGAAGAAGCACTGGGCCACACAGGAGCCCATTTCTCCAGTGTTGTTGTTCGTCCTGTTGTTGTTGTTGTTGTTGTCTGATTGCTTCAGACTGCGCTGCCACCGATTGCCATAAGGCTGCTGCTGCGGTTGTCTTGATCCTGGTCCAGGTCCTTGTCCGTAATCCTGGCCATTGCCATAGGAGCTGTCAAAGTTGTATCTATTGCCATAGCGCCTGTCGTTGTCCTCCTGATTATTGTTGTTGTTGTTGTTGTTGTTGTTGCCACTGCCGCGTTGCATGCAACCGCGCACAATCCTCTTCAGCTCCGCATCGCTGATGCCCTCCTGCGAGCGACACTTCATGCCGTAAACGCCGCAGCCAAAGCCAAAGAGAACCAACAACAAAAGACGCATCTCGGAGCACTGTGTGGCAAGCTCAGCGCGTCGAGCCGCATTTATAGCTGGCCGCAGTTGACAGTGACGCCTTAAACGCTGGCGCTTGAGTGACACACAATGGGGACAGTGGAGCTGTCGTGACTGCAACTCATCCAAAGCCAAATTGCGATTTGTGTTTGGCAGATGCAATTGACGCTGGAGAACATTACGTGCCGGGGCGAGGGCAAGCTGGAGAAGCTGTGGCAGGAGTATCAATCGGTGCTGGCCGGCTATGGCAAGCACATCGAGGGCTTCTATTCGGAGTATGTGGATCTGAAGCAGCGTGACGAGGAGAGCGCCCAGCTGATCAGCCAGCAGAGCTACGAGATTGAGCATCTTGTCGAGCAGCTGGCCAATCTGCGGCTGCTCGCCGAGGAGCAGCAACTCAAGCAGCAGGCACAGCTGGAGCAGCGACTGGGCATCAAACAGGAGCTCACCGAGCGGCTGCGCGAGCTGCGCAACTGCGTCGACAAGGAGGTGGAGAACGAGCACAAGCTCTTCAAGCAGATGTCCGTGGAGAGCTACGAGGCCATCGAGGTAAGGTCTTTTAGAATAAATGAAGAACTGTATAAAATATGTTTATTTCCAGATCCTTAAACGTCATCTCACCAAGTGCGAAACCTTGTCGCAGCTGTCGCGCATCTGCGCCAAAATGGAGACCCAGCGGGAGAAGATGTTTCTCCTGCCGCAGCTGTCGCGTGAGATAGTCGAAATACGCCAGCTCCAAACGCCGACAGATGAATCAGATGCACTCACCGATCCGCTCAAGGTAAGCAGCGTGCTTGAGTCAAAGTCATATTAACTAAATCTTAATCCAACAGGATGAAGTGGCTGCCCTGCCGCTGATGGAGACCTTTTGGCGGCGGGTCAACAATGTTTCCGTAGACGTCGCCTGCCTGAAGCAGCAGAAGAAGAATTTGGAGGCGTCCAATGCACAGCTCAAGGCGGAGCTGCAGGAGTATCTCATCAATTTGAACATCAGCAACGGTTCCAACAGCCACGTACACGACTATCTGTCCAGGCGGCCCAAGAGCATGGCCGTGGATCGGGTCACGCAGCTGCGCCTGCAGCCCAAGCAGGTGAAGAGCGCGCTGGCAACGGCGGGCGGACGGCGTCCGCTGCCGCGTCCGACTGGCGGCTATGTGCCCAGCTGTGAGGCGGGCATCTCGAATTTGATACGCTCGCACAACTTGGTGAGGGGCAAACCTCAGTTGGCCAAGATTGAAAGCCGAAGGCATTTGTAGAATTGACGTATTGAGTTTTATTAAATTCGGAATTTCATCACACCCATTTGGCTTTCAGTAATTGTTTAAATTTTAAAAATGCACCGTTCCAAGAATATTATCAAACGCTTAGCACTCAGTCGCTGCCCGGCCCCAGTAATGGGTAAGGAGCTCGCCTGGGAATTCATGCCGGGCGTCCAAGAATTTGCCCAGGCCAATCTGGCCAATTGTTGCCGCAAGCTCTACACGAAGTTGATGGGCTCCGGCAGGGATCGGCTGGCGGATGTACGACTGGCATTGATATCCCGGCGACACAGTAACCACATGGACTGGGTTAAGCTTACGTGCAGCCTCAAGGATAGCCCGGTAAAGAATCCAAACGCAGGATCCGATTATTTATGCAAGCCACTTAGAACATGCCACGATTATACACCGTGTCCAATTATCTGCAACGGTCGACCTTATTGTTCCGAGTGCTTCGTTATGAATGAGGATAATAAGGAGCCAAATGCGGACGGCCAAATTTCCAGTCCGCCAATTGGGTCAAAGCCGAATAACACGGACATTTCATTTCGAGGCAGAAACGTGCGCATGCAAGGTCTTCGCATCACAGCAAAAGAAGTCCCGAAGCCTCTTTGAAATATTTAGTAACACAATGCAATAGAAATACGAAACAATAAAATGGAACTATAAATTCAAATTCGCAACGATTTTAATTCAAATGGTATTGCCAGACTACGCGATGCAGTTGCGCATGTTGTGTGGCCAGACCGTTGAATATTGTACATATAGTATTTTTCTAGTATGTTTCTCGCTCTCGTTTCAAATTCACACTGTTCCGCACTTTTCCACAGTCACAGCCCTCTTCCAATAGTCGTTTACAAAGGAAATTAAATTAAACACCAAGAATAGTGCAAGTTTAATTAATAAAAAGTTAACTGGAGCTGCAGCTTAATGCAGCACACAAATTAAGAGCAATGAGCAAGTGAATAAGTCGATAAGCCCTGCCCGCATTTTGAGTTGTAAAATTACGGATGTTTTTTACATCTGTGTATCTACCAAATCTAGAGTGCATGTATGCGCGAGTGTGTGTGTGTGTAACATATATATGTACGTACGCTACGCACTGTTATAGATACAACAACAAGAGCCAGCAGCAGGCAGAGTGGCAGTTGGAACGCTGAACGGTGAACAGCAGGAGCATGTTCTTGTTCTTGTAAAATTACCTAAAAGAAATTTCATTCGGAAAATGCGGAAATGAGGCTGAGAAAGAGAAACAACCCCGAAAACGCAAACGAATTATGTACATAAGACTCCAAAAAGGCAAAAACAACAACAACAGCTAAACACGAGAGACAAACGCTAAAATCGCTTTAGTTTCGGGCTTACAATTTTTGTGATTAATAAAAACAACGAATATAAAATAAAAAAGATACGAAATCTTCGAAAAGAAAGTGTGAGAAACTCTAAAACCAACAAGAAAAAAAAACCCATCAAAATCCAAACTTTGCTGCGCTGCATTTGGATTGTAAATTCGTTTTTTTTTTTTTCTGTTACTTTTGGGACACGCCGTCGCCGTAGGCGCTTCGTTCTTGTTGGGCGACGCGAGATAAACATAAAGAGAGATAAATACAGAAATAAAAAAAAGAATTAATGGAAAAGCATAGACACAAATAAGTATATATATATATATATGTAATTTTATTGGTGTTGTGCGCCGAGTGCTCTGCAGTGCTTATCTATATGCATATGTCGTCATTGTCGCCTTCGATTTGGAGCTGCCTGCATGGAAATCTAACTGGAGCAGGCGACGAATAATTTTTTCTGTTGGGAAAATGCGTTCAATGCGTGCATAAAGATAAAAACAACAACAACAAGAACGTGCGACCAAAAGAGGTTTGTAACTGCCAGTCTTTGTTTTCAAATACGGCCACACCTGCCCCTACCACACATAAGCTGTATATATATATATATGTATATATCATGTAATATAAATATATGTCTCTTTATTCACTTGAGCTTCTTTGTATTGACTAACAGCCGCCACATCTTTGCCATATTCATTTGTGCCATTAGCCAAATGCTAAAGCCTAAAAAATGATAGCCACCACTCACAACTGCGCAATATAAATAAGTATAAATAAATACATATACAAATACATATACATGTATATAGTATATAGTATATCCACCACATCGACATCGACATCGACACATCTGGAGCACTAACTATCATCATCCAGCATCACACATAAACAATATGCCACGGCAGCATCTACTGCTGCTCGCACTGGCCCTCGCGCTGGCCGCGCTGCCCGCAGCCAAAGGTAAAAGCCATCAACGCATGCTTCACTCAATCTGAAAAGCTATAATCCAGTATGTGTCTTTGCCAATTTGCAGCTCAATATCAATCGCCACGCATCATCGAGCATCCCACGGATCTGGTGGTTAAGAAAAATGAGCCCGCAACGCTCAACTGCAAAGTGGAGGGCAAGCCGGAGCCCACCATCGAGTGGTATAAGGTATGTCCAGTCTAAATATTGAATACTTTCTACTTTACATAATCTGCATGTGCAATCCCGCCTTCAAACAGGATGGCGAACCCGTCAATACCAACGAGAAGAAATCGCATCGTGTGCTGTTTAAGGATGGCGCCCTCTTCTTCTATCGCACCATCCACAGCAAGAAGGAGCAGGACGGTGGCGAGTATTGGTGCGTGGCCAAAAACCTCGCGGGCAAAGCTGTCAGTCGGCATGCCTCGCTCCAAATAGCTGGTAAGCACCACACAACTTGTTAACCCACACTCGCAAATGTTTTTGTACCATGTTTGACACCTTGTTGCTGTTTTTATTATTTTTTTGTTTTTCTGCAGTTTTGCGCGACGATTTTCGCGTGGAGCCCAAAGACACGCGCGTGGCCAAAGGCGAGACGGCGCTGCTCGAGTGTGGGCCGCCCAAAGGCACGCCAGAGCCGACCATTATCTGGATGAAGGCAAGCCGAAAAGCAAATCTTAAGCCAGCACTTGTGCCACATTCAAATTGTTTCCCACTCTTTAATTATTTTAGAATGGCGTTCCACTGGACGACCTCAGCTCGAAGCCGTTCGGCACCAACTCCCATGTCCGCATTGTGGATGGCGGCAATCTGCTGATCAGCAATGTGGAGCCCATCGATGAGGGCAATTACAAGTGCATTGCCCAAAATCTGTTGGGTTCACGCGAATCCGCCTATGCCAAACTCATTGTGCAGATCAAGCCGTTCTTCATGAAGGAGCCCAACGATTTGACAATGGTCTTTGGCCAAACGGCAACGTTTCACTGCGCTGTGGGCGGCGATCCGCCACCAAAGCTGCTCTGGAAGAAGGAAGAGGGCAATATACCGGTCTCGCGTGCCCGCATTCTGCACGACGGCAAGAGTCTCGAGCTGATGGACATAACGCCCAACGACGAGGGCACCTATGTCTGTGAGGCGCACAACAATGTGGGCCAGATCAGCGCTCGAGCCACACTCACCGTGCACGGTAAGTTGATCATTAACAGATTTTCGTGTAATTTCCCAAGTAATTATAAGATTTCCTCTACGCAGCACCGCCAAACTTCTCGAAGAAGCCAACCAATAAGAAAGTCGGGCTCAATGGACAAGTGCAGCTGCCTTGCGTGGCCACTGGCAATCCGCCGCCATCTGTCTTCTGGACCAAGGAAGGCGTGTCCACGCTCATGTTCCCGAATAGCTCGCACGGTCGTCAACACATTTCGGCCGAAGGCACGCTGCAGATCAACGATGTGCAACAAGATGACGAAGGCTTCTATGTGTGCTCCGCTTTCAGCGTGGTTGACTCCTCCACTGTGCGCATCTATCTGCAGGTCAGCATGGTGGATGAACGCCCGCCGCCCATTATACAAATTGGACCCACGAATCAAACGCTGCCCAAAGGCTCTGTGGCAACAATGCCATGTCGTGCCACGGGCAATCCGACGCCGCGTGTTAAATGGTTCCACGACGGTTATGCGGTGCAGACAAGCAATCGCCACAGCATTGTACAGGGTAGCTCCCTCAGAGTTGATGGTGAGGTTTTAATAACATGCTTTTCTATATGCCTGTTCATATTAATAATTGTCTAACTCATTCGCAGATCTACAACTAAGCGATTCTGGTCTTTATACGTGCACTGCCTCCTCGGAACGCGGCGAATCCTCCTGGTCAGCTGCCTTAGCGGTAAGTCTAAAGCTCAGTGGTACCTTTTGCAAGAGCACTTTAATAACATTCGCTTTTAAATAGGTGGAGAAAAGCAGCTCGGCCACCCTGCATCGTGTTGCCGATCCCAGCACCTATCCCGCACCACCGGGCACGCCCAAAGTGATCAATGTCACACGCACCAGCATCTCTCTGCGCTGGGCCAAGAGCCAGGAAAAACCAGGCGCCGTTGGACCTATTATTGGGTAAGTTTAATCCATTGTCGTGTGCTTAAGATTGAAGGTTCATCAGAAACTCTAGAGGCTTATAAGAATACTTAGATCGTTTTATATATTTACATAAATATCATATAACATATACAATTGTAGTTTATTCACATATATATAATACAGAAATCTAATTAGTCAATCAAATAATATCCATATTTTATATAAATATTTGTAGCTATGCTGTGGAGTATTTTAGTCCCGATCTACAGACAGGTTGGATCGTGGCCGCTCACCGTGTGCCCGACACACAAGTAACGGTAAGTAATGGCTCTCTATAAGACTCCTACACCTTGCTTATCAAAATCCTACCCTCAACAGATCTCAGATTTGACTTCCGCTACGTCGTACGTTTTTCTTGTGCGCGCTGAAAATACTCAGGGCGTTTCCGTGCCCTCGGGCCTATCGAATGCCATCAAGACGCTGGGCGAGGATTTTGATGTGGCGCCCTCCAATGAGTTATCTGCAGCGCGAACGCTGCTGACGGGCAAGGTAAGAAAATACTGTTAAAAATATTTTATTTACATACTAACAAACTTATCTTCAGGTTGTACAACTGATTGATGCCTCGGCTGTAAATGCCAGCGCCGTGCGCTTGGACTGGATACTCCATGTGAGCGCTAATGAGAAGTTTGTTGAGGTAAGTACGCAGTTGTATTAAAATCACAAGACTTCAATTAATTCTATACTTCTTTTCAGGGCTTGCACATTCGCTATCGAGATGCCAGCTCCCATTCGACCCAATACAATGTCCTCACCGTGCAGGATGCTTTTGCGGAATCGCATGTGGTTGCCAATTTACGCAAATATACAAAATACGAGTTCTTTTTGACGCCCTTCTACGAGACCATCGAGGGACAGCCCAGCAACTCTAAAATGGCCGTTACCTACGAGGATGGTAAGCACTCGTTATATAAAGGAGTTTCCCTCATTAATCTCTGGTTTCTTTAGTGCCCTCCGCTCCGCCGGATAATATACAAATTGGTATGTACAATTTGACCGCTGGTTGGGTACGCTGGACGCCGCCGCCGGCCCAGCATCATAATGGCAATCTGTACGGCTATAAGATCGAGGTCAGCGCTGGCAACACCATGAAAGTGTTGGCCAACATGACGCTCAATGCGACCACAACATCGGTGCTGCTCAACAACCTAACCACAACAGCAGTTTACAGCGTGCGACTCAACGCCTTTACCAAGGCAGGTGATGGACCCTATTCCAAACCCGTAAGTGTGGACGGACCAACAAGTCGATCAGCTATTTCTAATTGGACCTTTGTTGTTACTTTCAGAAATCTTTATATATGGATCCCACTTACCATGTGCATCCTCCACGTGCACATCCCAGCGGCACGCACGATGGTCGTCACGAGTCTGGCAACGATTTCACCTACCACACCAATGGCATGGTCAATACGGAGCCCAACCATGCCAATCCAACGACACACAGAAAAACGACAGCCTTCCTACAAGGCACCTGGCTCATGGTGCTGAGTATCATTGTGCTCCTTATTGTTGTGGTGGTCGCTGCTACAGCCATGGTTTACTTCAAGCGGCGCCACCAAATGACCAAAGAACTGGGACATCCAAGCGGTAAGCGAGGAATACAACTTGTTATCACAAACCACTAAACTTACTCTCTTCGTTCTCTCTGTTAAGTGGTGAGCGCCAACGAGATAACCGCACTGAACATCAACAGCAAGGAGAGTCTCTGGATTGATCGCGGCTGGCGCACGACGGACACGGACAAGGACTCGGGCCTAAGTGAGTCGAAGCTGCTCTCCCAGTCCAACTATAACAACTCCGATGGCGGCACCGACTACGCCGAGGTGGACACACGCAACATGTCCACGTTCTACAACTGTCGCAAGGTGCGTCCAACCCAAAAACACTCAAAAACAGCTTCGGCTAATCCGCTTGTTCTCTTCTAGAGTCCCGATAATCCCACGCCCTATGCCACGACCATGATCATAGGCACCTCTTCGAGCGAGACCTGCACCAAGGCGACTTCCCTAAGCGCTGACAAGGATTCGGGCACTCATTCGCCCTACTCGGATGCATTCACGGCACAGGGCGCGGCAGCTGCTGCGGCTGCTGCTGCGGCCGCCGCTGCCAGCAACAAATCGAACTATCTGCAATATCCCACGGAGTCGTTCAATTGGTCGGAGTTCTTGCCACCGCCACCAGAGCATCCACCGCCGCTGTCCTCCAACTACGGCTATGCGCAGGGCTCGCCGGAATCCTCGCGCAAGAGCTCCAAAAGCGCCGGCTCTGGCATTTCCACCAATCAGAGGTGAGCAATAAGCAAAACTAAAGCAACAAAAGAAAGTATAAGTTAAACCACACTCTCGCTTCCCCTGCAGCATATTGAATGCCTCCATACACAGCAGCTCCTCGGGCGGTTTCTCCGCCTGGGGCGTTGCGCCACAATGCGCCGTCGGCTGTCCCCCAGAGACCGTGTACAGCAATCCGCTAAGTGCCGTTGGCGGCACACAGAATCGCTACCAGATCACGCCCACCAGCCAGCATCCGCCGCCCCTGCCGCCCTACTTTGCCACCGCCGGCCCCGACCTGGCCGTCCGCAACATACATATCCACTATCCCACACAACGGCACGCCGTCAGCGAATACCAGGCCGGTCTCAATGCGACGCGCTGCGGCAACAACAACAGGGCCTGCAACAGCTGCGATGCCTTGGCCTCGCCCATGCAGCCGCCGCCGCTGCCGCCACCGGCGGAGGGCTGGTACCAGCCGGTGCATGGCCACGGCAGCCAGATGCAGCCCACCGCATCCAGCCACCAGATCTATCAATGCTCCTCCGAGTGCTCGGACAACTCACGCGCCTCCCACGGCCACAGCAAGCGACAACAGCAGCTGCATTCCGACAGCAGTGCCGAGCACAGCAGCGGCAAGCGCTCTGGCCAGCGTCGCCCAGCCACCCATCTCGCCCAGCAGAAGCAACAGCAGCAGCAGCAGCAGCAGAATTCGTGTGCGGAGAGCGAGAACGAGAACGTTTTGCCGGGCTATGAGCTGCATCAGCGGAACTATACGAGCGACTGCTGCAACAGCTCCCGCGAGGGCGACACCTGCTCCTGCAGCGAGGGCTCCTGCCTGTATGCCGAGGCGGGCGATCCCATGGGTCCGCCGCCATCGCGCCTATTGACTGCTAAAAATACTTAAACTGGTTGCCAGCATATTTAAGAAAACGAAAAGAGCCTAATTGGATCTTTTGGCGTAGTATTAAAATAGCATCTAGTCGTAACATTTCATTCATATCGAACTTAGCACACGATACTACTTAGCATTTTATACATACATACATACATAGAACTAGGACTGTGCGGCAGAAAGAATACGCGAAATCCTACGAAACCGAATACGTACACAAAATGAAGTAAAAAAAAGAATAGCAAGAAAATGAACTACAACTACAATCAAGGTGCACAGCTCGAATTATGATCTTAACTAATTTGGGTAACTTTGTGTGGTCTCTTTAGCAATTACGAATTTTAGATATAACACAACAACTCAATAGAAACCTGCACAGAGCGAGAGAGAAGAGATTCCAAAAACAAACAAAGTACTTAAAAAGTGAATGCTGTATAATATGCTTCCCACAAAACAAAACAAAAAAAAAAGGAAAACAATTGATAAATTGCTAAAAACGAAATACGTACTCGAGTAAAACAAAACAAAAGTCAGGCCATAAATAACAGATCCAGAACTAGCTAGATACGAAATATGTATACAGACAGAGTTGGCTGGCCCCTAGTCATAGTAAGATATACTCACAAAACACTTTCATATCTACGATCACAATCGAGCGTTTATCAACTATGTTCCCTGAATTTGCATTTACCTACTAAATAGTTGAAAGAGACAAAAACAAAAAGGAAGTTGAACTAAGGTTGAATTGAGACAGGCAGTTGCAATGTTTAATGGTTAGTGCTTTTCTATAAAACTGAAAACTAAAACAAACAAAAAAAAAATGATTACATACACAAAACACACATTAATACTTCATAAATAACGACTTGAACTAGTGCTTAGTAAAAAAACAACTTAAACTATTATTACTACTTATACTTCATAGGCAGCATATACATAAATAGCTAAAGCCAACGCTTCGGTGCCATCGAAGTCAACTTAATGCCCCCACACACACATATATATACACACACACACCCACATGTACTTGTCCGATCTTTAACCCTTCGTCCCCCCGTCCACTGTCCAACTCCAAATCCTGGTCGTCTTTGTGTGGGGGTTTCCATGACGTACATACATTTTAAAAAAAGCTTGCATTTGAAAAAGTCTAAAATGTACCTGTGATATATATAACCCCATTATAGTATTTTAATAATATTATTATTTTCATTTGTTTTTAGTTACGTTTTTTATTTTTATTTTATTTTTTTTATACTTTTTTCAAGCAACGCACACACACACACACGACATTTTTGGGTGTTTTAAGAGCAAACCTAGCATAATTTAGAACTTAGGCACGTACGACATTAGAAATGCAAAAAATATATATATATAAATATATCATCGACATCAGAAATACCAGTGAAACGCCCCAACTTCGGTCAGCCGAAGACGTCGCACACTTCTCAAAATTTTGTGGATCGTGTTTGGATTCACAAATTTCCCGTAACGGGTTTTTGTTGCTTTGTGAAAACAAAGTGTGCGGCATTGATTGATTAATTAATATCCATTTGGACTAAACTCAACGAAATGAAATGTTTAAAAAGAAGTAAACGAAAATGAATATAACAATACTAAATAATATAACTCATAATAATACTTATATAGCATATAGCACATAGAAACGCGCATGTATCAAAAGAAAAACAAAATGAAATCAAAAGAATGCTTTAGCATATATACACAAGCCACTTCCTTGCTAGCAGCCCATTATCCCCAGATCGTTGAGGTGCTCATGCATGTACATATACATACATATACATATAGACTCATATACACTAGACAGCACATATTTATGCCCCCCTGCCATATACATAAATACATACATATAAACACATACTACATACTACATTATTATTGAGAAGCCGACTAGCTTGAGTTGAACTACCCTTCCGTAGCGCAATGAAGAAGCCTAGTTGGGACTCTTTGGGTTTTAATATTTAGCGTCTAGTTATTAACTACGTACATACGAGTATTTTAAAGTCATAGCGTAAACCAATTTTAAGATTTAACAACTAAAATCAATATTAATTTTTAGTGCATAGTTTATGCCATATGTAAACGAAATTTGAAAGAAAACAAAAACGATAATGAAAAAACTGACATAATTCTACTTAACGTACATAATATAAAACAATATATATATATATACATATAGCATTTAAATTACATAAACAATAAAGGAACATTTTACATATATGTGGAAAAATTTAAAAATATTTTATTAATCCTTAAAATGTTAATACTTTAATAGAACTAAGTAAGTTATTTTTATACTATTCTGGAAAAACGTTCCCCTTTTGTTTTCATCTTCTCTTATTCTCCTTTTCGTTCCTTTTGTGCTACCCAAAGATTGTTGAAGATCTTTGTGTTAAGAAAGTCTTCTCTTTTATATATCTTAAAACTATTTTTTCTGTATAATTTCCTCTTGTTTTTCGTATGTTTTATTATCATGGAGTCCTTTAAGTTTTAGTTTGTGTGTAGTATTTTCTTTTTTGACCTTATGCCTATATTTTAAAGAAGTAGATCTAACTTTAAACTAAATTTTGCTCTCTTGCTTTAAGTATCTCCTCGTAGCTCTCAAGTGCTGATTGCCTTCCACAGCGGGAGTTTTTCCACTAATGTTTTGGCAGTTGTCCATCGATCTTTGAGAATCTCCCCCGAGAGCGCCGCCCTTCTTCGCCAGAAATGCCATTGAGCTGCGGAACTTGGCACTTGAACCGAGTGCAGACACTCAGCCTTAGCCTCAGTTCGGTATCAGTTTTCAGTTTTTCCGCATAGTTCAGGATTTATCCTGAGTGTTGCCACAAAAAAAAAACAACAAGTGACCAATCTAACAATCTATTTGGTGTGCAGAAGAAGGAACTTAAGCTGGACATCGTTCAGTTGAAGTGAGGAAGTGAGCAAATAAGCGTTTGATTAGTGATTCATCATGGGACTAAAAACCCTTTCTGCTGGTCCACAGAGCATAGATCGGGTTTCCCTTTGGCATCTGCCTGCGACTCGAATCTCGATACGATCCGTCACAGTCACATTTGTTATCAGCCTGGTCTAACCCTAGGGCGGACCGGGCGTATTCGCTGCCGCATGCGGGTTAACAAACACAAATTGAGACCAGATTTCGATTACAGCAATTAGACTGAATAGCGGCATCTTTGTTTGACAATCCCGCAGTACTTGAGCCTAATTTGTTTATGTGCATGTTTCTACATTCGAAAACTGGATCAACATGGCAAGCAATTAATTTATGGTTTTATATCTTAAGCGGTTTATTGGGCTTCAATTGCAATAGGGGGTTTCAGATGCTGAGATACAGATAAAGGCAAAAGAGATACTTTTGTTAAATTGATGATCTGTAAACTCTTAGCCAGAGCACAAGAAGACAAGTCTAAGCTAAGAACTGTCTTTAAAGCCAATAAAGCAATTTCAGTTTCCTCCCCTGTAATATATAATAATAATATATAAGCTATACGTGACAAGTACAAGTACAGGCACTTTATGTGTGCATATGTATATGTAAATAGTTATGTGTGTATTTGTTGTTTCCAGTTATTGAGAGCTGGCAATGGGGTCGCCTGAATTTGCACTTGCTGCGTGGGCTCCCCTGGGCACCTCGCCCACCTCAGTTTGCCTCTATTGCGTGTTGCACCTTTTCCGCAGTTACCAAAGCTGATGCTGCTGCAGGTAAGGCTGCACTAATGATGATCATAGTGTGCGAAACGCACAAAGAGGCAGCCAAAAACCAATCGATTATTATCTGCCGCATTATACACACACACACACACACGCACACATACATACACATATGTATGTGTATTTCTTTAGGAGAGCGGCCCAGCGAGTTCCAGCGAACAGATTATTTTTCGTTGGCAGCGACGCCTTGACACGTTCGCGTCCGCGTCCGCGTCCAGAGATTGGCCCTGGCCCTGGCCCTTTTTTTTGCGAACCGGTTTGACAGGTAGACAGGCCAATGAAAAAAAAAAAATAAGAAGAAAGAAAAAGATGGAGATGGAAAGAAAGCAACGTCGGCCGCACGCCTCGTTCCCGGCAAGGATAATCATAATGCCCAGCGACTGTACGACGCATATCCCTCGTCCTTCGTCATGGGCATGAGAAATCAGCGTAGGCATTTTCCTTTTACCGTTCTCCGATCTCGAGGGTGCGGGTGTCTCTCTATGTGTGTGTGTGTGTGTGTGTGTGTGTGTGGCAGGTAGAGGCGCAGATTTTTCCCAATTTCCCAAGTCGTTTTTAAGACGGCGGCGTTTTTCGTTGCCTTTTCCTTTCCTTTCCTTTTTTAAGGGTCCGACCAACATGTGCGTGTTGTGTTTGCGCATCGCTTTCCTAGTATCAATAACAATGCGTGGCCCGCTTTTGTGGCTCGGCTTTTGTGCATCCCAGCGGGCTTCAACTGCAACTCGAGTCGCCTCTCTCTATGTGTGTGTGTGCGTGTGTGTGTGTGTGTGCGGCAACGTTTTGGGAGATATCGTTAATATTTTCTTGGAAACCGGGATTGTTGTGCGTCGCAGGTAGCGACAAGCACCAACACGAAGCGATCGCAGATACTCACACACACATGCATTTGTTGTGTGTGTGTGTACCCAGATAAAGATACAGAGCCATGGCAAGACAGGTACCTGCTCATTTGATCGTGCCCGGAATGCATTGCGGCAACAACAACAGCAACAAATGCGTCGGAGTTTTGGCATAAAACTAATATAGAACATGAACCACAAATGAAATCTTAACTGGATTTTAAAAACTAGAAAGAACAAAGCTGTTACTAAATTATTATATATTATTTATTATTATTTTATATTATTTATTATTCTTTTATAATCTAATTTAAAGAAACTAGAACATCTTAAATTAAATAAAGTTCTAAGATCTCATTTTCCAGCTGCATAAATTGCCTTTAAAAAGTGTAAAAAATTTTAATTTTAAATCTCAATTTGCAAATGTAAAATAAAATAGTTTAAACTTATATTAAAAGCCTCATTTGCCAAACAAAATATGATATAAAACTGGAGAACTCCTTTAAAATATGCTTTTCTTTAAATTTAATGCTTTAACTTTACTAACACCATCTCATTTTTTTTAATGAAAGATTCATCTTAATTTGAGCATAACTTAAAAAATATATTTATATATTTATTTACTTGCTTTCTTTCATTTAAAAGACTTATTATTATAATTAACCCATATAACACTGCTTATTCGACTAAAGATTATACAGATACTTAGCATAAATCACGAATATTTTGCTGTTTTCTTAGTTTTTCTCATAGTTGATAAAAAATAAGTAGAAAACTAATTTATGTAGCATTTAAATTTAATTGAAAACATAAATTTATGCATATTGTGCGAGCTGTCTTCATCGCGAGTGTTTACAAATATAGCTAAAAACTTTGCCGCTGTTTGTCTGCGTAGCACTTATAATATTAGGTAGGAAAAAAATCCGGCAAAAAGAATGCACAGCATTTATTTATGCAGCGACGCCCATTTTATTTACGAAATATAAATATATACATTTAAAATAAATAGTATTTATAAAAAGAAATTTGAAATACAAAGTCAAGCTAAACATTTGGCCAAAAACAAGCCAAAGCTGACTCAGTGCACAGCACGCATAGAGAGCGAGAGAGCGTAAGAGAGCGCCGCTACCTGCTAGCCTTATTGCTGAATTAGGCTGCCATTGCTGTCGCGCTGCGCTCGTAGTGGTGCGTGTGCGTGTGTGTGCCGCTCATTTATTGTGTCGCCTTGTCGCTCTGTAGCTCATTCTGTTACTCGCCCTCGAACTGTTCGGACGTCGCACGCGCAACACTCACTCGTCTCGGTCCGGTTTGTCTTCAAGCTTCAAGCTCGCTCGTTCGTTCGTTCAGTGAATAATAGAGACAAAAGCCAATCAACTGGACACTAACTAAACACTGGCTCAAGTCGATCTGGCCATAGTCGTGTTCCGTATACGCATCCGTTTTTGTGTTCGTTCAGTGCCCATCTAATCTAGTCCACCAGTGCATCCAACTGCTAAGGAAACTATCGCGACAACTGTAAAATGCGACGCACTTGAAGCAAAACAGTATCTCAACAGTGAACACAGCAGGAGCAACTGCAACAGCAACAACAAGTCACTTAGCTTACTAGCAACAACAACAACAACAACAGCAGAAACAAACAAAAACAGAAAAACACACAGCATGGCCACCAACACAGAGCTGCTGCCCTTCCATCATCAGACGACAATCTCGCTGCAGACAGCGGCCGCCCTCACCAACTATCATGGCGGCGGCGTTGGGGGCGGTGGCGGTGGCGGCGGAGGCAGCGGTGCCTCTGCCGCGGCCGGTTGCATGGCAGCCGGCTCGGCTGCCGGCTGGAACATGGACGAGCTGTATCAACAGACTGAGCTGCCCGGCCTGACGCGCCAGGCCCACCACCTGCTGCGCTTCACACCGTACGCCCTGCACCATCGGCCGCAGCTGCAGACGCTGCCACCCGCGCTCTATTTGCAGCACGCGGCGGCCGCAGCGGCGGCGGCAGCGGCAGCAGCAGCCGCAGCCGCGGCGCATGCCCAGCATCATCATCACCACCATCATCATCATCAGCACCGGGCGGCGTCGCCAGAGAGTCCGCCGCCCGTCGAGGGCACACACATCAGTAATCTGTTCCCGGAGCTGCTCGAACAGATCTTCGAGCACCTGCCGGTGCGGGATCTGGGCCGGGCGGCGCAGGTGTGCACCGCCTGGCGGGATGCGGCATACGCGAAGAGCGTCTGGAAGGGCGTCGAGGCCAAGCTGCATCTGAAGCGCTCCAGTCCGAGTCTATTCAACTGCCTGGTGCGACGCGGCATCAAGAAGGTGCAGATCCTGTCGCTGCGGCGCTCGTTGAAGGATCTGGTGCTGGGCGTGCCGGCGCTGACCTCGCTGAATCTCAGCGGCTGCTTCAACGTGGCCGACATGAATCTGGGCCATGCGTTCAGCGTGGACCTGCCCAATCTGAAGACGCTCGACCTGTCGCTCTGCAAGCAGATCACGGACACCAGCCTGGGCCGGATTGCGCAGCACCTGAAGAACCTCGAGACACTCGAGCTGGGCGGCTGCTGCAACATAACCAACACTGGGCTGCTGCTGATCGCGTGGGGCCTAAAGAAACTGCGCCATCTCAATCTGCGCTCCTGCTGGCACATCAGCGACCAGGGCATCGGGCATCTGGCCGGCTTCAGTCGCGACACCGCCGAGGGCAATCTGCAGCTGGAGTATTTGGGTCTGCAGGACTGCCAGCGCCTCAGCGACGAGGCGCTGGGCCACATAGCACAGGGTCTCACCTCACTAAAGTCCATCAATCTGAGCTTCTGCGTCTCGGTGACGGACAGCGGACTTAAGCATCTGGCGCGCATGCCCAAGCTGGAACAGCTGAATCTGCGCTCCTGCGACAACATCTCCGACATTGGCATGGCCTATCTCACGGAGGGCGGCAGCGGCATCAACTCCCTGGACGTGAGCTTCTGCGACAAGATCAGCGATCAGGCGCTCACCCACATCGCCCAGGGCCTCTACAGGCTGCGCTCGCTGAGCCTCAACCAGTGCCAGATCACGGATCAGGGCATGCTCAAGATAGCCAAGTCGCTGCACGAGCTGGAGAACCTCAACATCGGGCAGTGCAGCCGCATTACGGACAAGGGCCTGCAGACGCTGGCCGAGGATCTGTCCAATCTGAAGACCATCGATCTGTATGGCTGCACACAGCTTAGCTCGAAGGGCATCGACATCATCATGAAGCTGCCCAAGCTGCAGAAGCTCAATCTGGGCCTCTGGCTGGTCAGATGATGCGTTCACCATGACTGCAACGCTTGTGCCGCGGCCGAGGCTGAGAAGTCGGCGCTGGCCAATGCCTAGGTTGTCTCTTTCTCTCCCGCTCTGCGTGTGCGTGTGCGTTTGTGACTTCTTGGCCTGGGTCGGTCGGTCGGTCGGTCGGTCGGTCTGCTTCTTCCTCGTTGTCTTCCTGCTCGTCTCCTTCTACCTGCGTGCCGTGTTGCATGTCTGACGTGAAGGCGAGGCACGTAATTACACACACCACCAAACACACACACACGCACACGAGCGCAGAGTTGGGCAGACAACTAAGTAAAACAACAAAAAAAAAAGAGAAAAAAAAACAAGATACACTGAAAACTCATAGCTTTCGTTTGCCATACCACACGCTGTACTAAATTTTTTCGTACGAATCGAGTAGAAACCGAAACAGCAAAAGCAACAGCAGAGACAGCAGAGCGCAGGCAGGCAGCCAGGCAGCAAGCGAGCGAGCGAAGCAGAGGGGGCAGAAAACAACAAACGCCAACAACAAAAAGCAAACAATGAACAAAACACACAGACACATGCACACACACACACGGGCACACACTGGCACATACGCAGACACAAGCACAGCGACGGCTACGCTGTCATGGAGCCGAAGCTCGCTTGGCTTTGCTCTGCAGTGTTGTTGTTGCTGCTGCCGCCGCAGGTTCCTCAGGAGCTGGCAGCGGCGCGCACTTGTGGGCCAGTTCGCTGCGTTGAGGTTAGCGGGGGGGGGCGGCGACGGCGACGACGCGTCAGCTTACACGCACGCAGCGCAGCGCAGAGGCCGCGGCGGCGGCGATAAAAAGAAACGAGAGAAAAAAACAACACGGGCTGCAGCTATGGCCGACGGCAGCAACAAAGTGCATGGCGATGGAGACGCGCGATAAGCAAAGCGCAAGAGAGGGAGAGCAAGAGCGCGGGCAGCGCAGCACACAACACAACACACACACACACGCATGCATATGCATAAATGTGCGTGCGTATGTGTGTGTATAATGCAGGCCGCAGTTAAACAGATGCAAATAAATTTAAATAGTTTATTTTAATTCACGCTTCGGCAACAACAGAAACAACAGAAAGAGAGCGAGCAAAAAAAAAAAGAAGCAGAAACAACAAAAGCCAGCGTCCTCCAACGCGACAGCAGCAACAGCAACAACAAACAAACGCAGCAATGGCGGCAGCTGCGACGCCAGCAGCGACGTGAGCAGCGCTTTAAGCTTGCCCGCAACAACGGCAGCAGCAGCAACAACAGCAACAACAGTAACGACAACGACTACAAAAAGTTTGCTCTTTGTTGGCGCTCTCTGTCTCTGCCTTTTGTTAGAAATGTATTTTTTTTTTATTTGTAGTTGTATTTGTATTTGGCCCAACGAGATTCTTTGTGTTAAACTTTTGTATTTTGTTTTGTTTGCGTTTGCTTCGAATTTGTTTAGTGCAGCGTCGTTAGTTATGCCGTTTAATTTAGCTGGCGTTTAAATTTAAAACATGTTAATAGTAGACACTTAACGCAAATTCATAAAATTTACTTTTAAGTTCTAGTTCTTAACTTGGTCAACAACAACAACAACAATTAGTCAAATAACAAACTCAACAACAACAACAAATTTGTTTACTAGCAAAAGAAAAAAACTAAACACAAAAGAAACGTTAAAGAAAATTCTGTACATTTTTTTATTGTTTAATTTATAAGTAAGCAAAAAGATACAAAATGAAAAAAAAAAACAAAAATTACAAAAAAAACAAAAACTATAACGATTGAAAAGAATATGTGAATTAATTCTTTTTTCTATTGTGATATAAAATATATGTATAAACGACAAAAAATTATATGCTAAAAAAAACACAAGAATTACGTAATTTTATTTTTAACTAAGCAAAGACAAATTGTATGAAGAGAAAAAAACAACAATGATAAACTATGTTATATAGTAGCTATATGTTAAGTCTAGTTTCCAAGCTCTGTTTCATTTTTAGCTAAAGTCCCGCTCTGTCAGTTTTGTTAAATCCTATGTTCGAATATTCGCAATATTTAAATATGCCTTATTTGATGACAGCAGCAAAAGCAACAACATCATCATCATAAACAAAAAAATCATTATCATCTTATTATTATTATTACTATTATTGTAAAACTATGTTGAACTCTAACGTTTTTTTTGAGTATACAAGTTTAGCCTTAAATTTAATATCATTTGATTATTGATATTTTTGTTGTAGTTTCAGGCGAAAACTTACACGCACACACACACACACATACACACACCACGAAGAAACTGAAATAAAATTCAATATGTAAAAATTAAAATACCCAAAAATTCCGTGCAAGTTCTTAAAGAATCAAAGGGGGAAATTTATATATATATATAAATGTGTATATATATATATATATATATGTACAATTATATTTATAGGTATGTGTGTATTTGTTTTGGGGTGGGCTGTAGCAACAACAATTAGCGGCAGGAGTTGCAAAGGCATGTCCCTGCTGCGTATTCGTATTACGAATGCTGGATCAGAGTGCTGGCCCACGTTGCATGCCACATGCCGTATGCCGCATGGCCCCCACCTGCTTGTCTCATTTAACAAATGCGTTCGAGTATTTTGCTGTAAATTTATTTTATGCAAGCATTGTGCGTGTAATGAACAAAAGGACGCCACACTAATGCAATTGCAATGCAATGCGGCAGGCATCGATGCACGTATTTAAATGCACAGTTGCCAGCAGCATGTATTGGCCATATACTATATATATATATAGCTATGTATCTGTAGCATATGTAAACGGCAAATGCGGTTATGCAACGCACACACACACACACAACATCAATTTATATGTATTGCAATTATTTATATTGGCCTGCATTATGTATCAGCAGCCAAGCAGGCAAGTATATAAGCACACACATATGCACACTCATATATGTACATAAGCATGCACACACACACACACACACACACACAGAGAGACATAACGGTTTTACTTGCTTGCTAACTGCTTAAATTTGCATTAAATGTGCGTATGCGTGAGCATACAAATGATTATTTGTATGTGTGTATGTATGTACATATATTTATATGCTGCATATATGTGAAAGCCACCCAATTGGAAATTTTGCCTTAATGCTGTGCAATCAATTGCAGGCCTGGCCACAGTTTGAATGCCAAGCTTTAAG
Source organism: Drosophila lacertosa (assembly GCA_004143845.1). Classification (NCBI taxonomy): domain Eukaryota; kingdom Metazoa; phylum Arthropoda; class Insecta; order Diptera; family Drosophilidae; genus Drosophila; species Drosophila lacertosa. The sequence continues at coordinate 72,061 of SCDZ01000321.1, forward strand.
CGGCTAACCAAAGTCAAGCTTTAAAGCTGCTTCAAGTCCTCGTTTTCTCAATGCCCATTTTTTAGTTTCCTTAAGAAGTGGATGCATAATATCATCTATTGGATACAGCTTGCTGGGGTGCTACTAATTTAAGCTAAATTTATATGCAAATGCATGCATAAATTGCAGACTTTTCAGTTTTGAGCAAACACTGAGAAAAACTTAAGCAACGAAATTTATAAATAAATAAAAATAAGCTGCTTTCTAAGTGTTATTTAAATTATAGCTTTGAGAGCTGTGTTAAGGCGTCTGTTAAAAAAACTTAAAATTAAACAGATATATTAGAAAGTTATTCAATTACAATTTAATTTATTTTTATAGAATATATATGCAATTATTAACTTTAATTTATTATTAAAGGAAAACTAAATTATTATAAAGAAAAAAAAAATATTTCCATTTATTTATTTATTTTTTTATATACTATATCTTTTACTAGCTTAAAGAGCTTGCTATACTTTTTTTTTAGTGCATAATAAACTTTGTGTCATAGATACATTTTTTCGACATGTCTGCTGTGGTAAATCTATAATATATAATATATATTTTGTAATGTATTTAGATTTAGTTAAGGGTCTGATGAACTAAAAAAGGAACAGAAATCTAGGCAGGCTTAAACAGGAGATTTAGATAAACATACTACTTGATTTAAGTCTTACTTTATATACATATATGTATGTATATATAGAGCATTATTTAAATTATTTAATGCCCATAAACCAATGAGATTCCCCTTAAAGCGCAGGCATCTCTGATATCACCATGGCAACCCCATGGAACACAACAACAGCTAGCGGCATAGACCAGGTTGCAGTTTAAGCCCCGTCCGTAGACTGTGGTCTGGGGCTGTTTACAATTTCTAGCTCTAGTTTCAGTTACAAATTCAAGTCACAGTCGACGGCGGCGGCTCAGCCAAAAACCCGACTCAAAACTATGGAAAGAGCGTTCCACTCCTCACCCCCCCCCCCCCCTCCCCTGGCCCACCTTCATGCTGAACCCCCCCTTTGCGTTGGCTTGACAAACACGTACGAGGCGCTCTCTGAGAGTCGCCTCGGGTTGTTGTTGTTGTTGCTGGCAGGCCCAACTGCGACCTGACTGTGCGGCTCTGTGTGGTCTTTGGGCTGCGTTCGTGTGCCTGGCAAAATGTTGTTTAACCAACATTTGCATTCTATGAATTTTGAATTTACTGAAAAACTCGCTCAAAGAAGTCGCCGAGTCACGAGCTGGCCATGGGCACTAACCCTGTGCGAGTGTATGTGTGTGAGTGTGTGTGAGTGTGTGTGAGTGTGGGTAAAAGCGGCTTTTGCTTATCTTATCACAGCGTCAAAGTGGGTAAACAAAACCCGCCAATCGGGTCGACATAGATGAGCCAGATATAGCCCTCAGTAGCCCCAGTTCTTATCGGTCACGGGAACGAGAGTTGCGTCCAGTTGCAATTTGCGATTGCAGTTATTTTTTGGCAGCTAGCCTCATTAGCATGGCAATGACTGCAGGAGCGCTCCTTTGTCCAGGCTGCCATCTCCATTTATCAGCATTTTCCACACACTCGCATGAGACGAATTCCCAAAATCGATTCGCTGCTAACACTTTTGCCGTTTGCGTTGCTGCCGGCGCATAATGTCACACAGGGAGTCGAAACTGAGACGCAGTCTGGCATCCAAATGTGTTCCTTACCGCGCATACATACACATACATACACACGTATAAGTACACACGCACGGACAGGGAACAACCCTTCGCACGAACAGGCTGTGTTCGGTCTAGCGCTTTGAATTTGAACCCCCGTTTTCAAAGGACCAACTTCAAATGCCGAAAATAAATGCCTCTGTCCCTTGTGCCCCGTTCCCGACAGTCCCCCCCCTGAACCTGGCTTGCCTAGCCCAGAGAAAATGCATTCAACTCATATAAAAAAAAAGCAAAAAGCAAACGAAAGAAATTTTAATCCAAAACGGTCCCGTATATGCCTTTTTCAAAAATGAGTGTGTGAGTGCGTGTGTGTGTGTGTTTTAGTGGATACACATTTTGTAAATGCCGCCCAAGGTGACCAGAATTTGATAAAGCACCACCGCGGCAAGGTTATCACAGCGGAGCAGCAGGAACGGGAACGGGAATGGGGATGGGGATGGGGATGGGGAACAGGGAACAGGGAACAGAGCGCGCTTGGCATCCTCATCCTTGTCAGTGTCAAAGGGCAGACGTCTTACCTGCCCCTGCAACCGGATGTTGCACACACACACACAGACATACACAACACAATGCAAAACTTTCCCCTTGCTGCAGCCCGGCCAGGATCAGCGACAGAAGTGTCGAGATTTCTTGGCTGCAATATTGAAACAGGTGTCCAAATTGCGCCGAGATTACAAATAGTTTCCGCTGTCAGAGCTCTAGGAGAGGTTGTGAGGTAATGCTTAAAAATACCTTTAGCTAGAAACTACACAGAGAGAAACGAGGGCAATTTAAAGAAAGTCTGAGTTGAAGATGAGATATTGGTAAGTGAAGTTTTATAAAAATTTAAAATGTAATTTTTGATAGTAACCTTTTATTATTTAAGTAATATCTCAACTTAAACCTTTTCTGATTTTTTTTTATAAGGGTAAGCCTATCGTTAATTGTATCTATTTATATCACATGCTATAAACTAAATAGCTATTACAACATTTAAGTTGTTTTCGATTGAACTACAACAAAAACAAGTCACATTTTCTAACGTATTCCCATTTGCAGCTGGGAAATTCTTAAAACGCCGTTTATCTGATAGAAATGTAAGAGCTTTTAAAGGGGAAAACTGTTTGGTTCGCGTGGTTTCCTGGAAATAATAATTGTGTGTTTTTAGTTGATTGCAGCGCTTTTTGTTTTTGTTTTTGTTTTTTGTTTGTTGATTGAACAATTAAATTCGTTGCAGGAATGCAACTAAATGGTTCTGTAAACTTTAGTGCGAAGAAAACGCGCCGAGCTTCAGGGTCAAAAGCGTCTAATGCTCAGCTCAGGAAATGCGAGCGTTCTACGTGAAGTGAGCGAAAACAACAGCAATAGCAACTAAAACAACAACAACAGCAACTAAAACAACAACAACGTCAACGGCAACGTGTATGAGAACAATGCGAAACAAGCGCTGAGATACAGATACAGATACAGATACTTATTTTTAATTTCGATGAATCACCGTTGCTTGAATTCAGCGACAACAACTCGCAACGGCGATGACTGCATGCCTCGTTGGAGACCGGAGACCGGAGACGACGGTCCGCATACCCAATACCCATAGCCATAGTCGAGCCCAGGCCCAGGCCCAGGCCCCAGTACGAATGCGAGCGCAAAGCGAGCTGAAAGAATGCACAAAGAGCAGACGACGATCGGCAAAAGCAGAGGAGCGAGCAGAGAACAGCAAACAGCATGCGTTCAATTGTTGTTGGTGGAATATGGGAACTTGCCATATAGACAGACAGACAGACATACAAACATACAAACACCATCACACATACATATATACGTATATACATACACATATGCACAGGCAACATTCCAACAGCCCTGCCGTAGATAAGGGTTTATCGCTCAACTTATATGCCAAGTAACACAGCCAGGTATGCACACACACATACACACACACACATGTGAGTCTGTCTGTGTGTGCGTGCGTGTGCTTTAAAGCTTGTCAAATGTCAGCTTCCTTCTTGGCTTGCATTAGAGCTGAGCGCGTGTCGTGACTGCACAAAAAAGCGTGCGTGATTAAATATTTAATTCTCGTGTGTGCTTGTGAAAGTCATCTGTAAATTAATACAAAAATATTGTTAAAGTCTTATGTTAATATTGAAACAACAAATAATGTGTAATAATTGTTTCAGCACACAAGAGAAATTTACATGTTACATTAAATATTTGATTTAAGAAAAATGCTAGCCAAATATTGAACTTATTAGTTTGAGTATTATATATGATGGTATATATGAAAAGACTTTAGTTAAGCCAACGTGGCTTTAAGTAATATATAATAATAACTGTATATGTATTTTAGTGTAATTTATTTAAGCTTATGTCAAACAAGCAGAAAAGTTTTTAATATTAAACTTATATTTTTATGTACAACTTCTTGTTGAAAAAGGGAGCTTTAATTTAGATTAATTCGAAAATTAAGCTTATAATTAATTTATCATAAGCTTTAACTTTAACAGTGAGGAATAATAGTAATATTTTAAATTTTAATAATAAATAAATAAAAAATTTAATAAAAATAATTTGATTAATTTCAAAATTAATTTTTAAGCAAAGTCAAGACTTATATAAATATTTAGTAATATGTTAATTGTAAAAAGTGCAAGTCGTGAGCACGCGCTCATCTCTAGTTTGGAACTCAGCACGTTTCTCGTTGCGATAGTTGAGCCCTTGGCGGGGGGTTAACCAGCAGGCAGGGGCAGATGGGGCAAATTGGGCAGCGCCAGCACTCACGGGGTCTCGACATGTGACGTAGCTGTTGTTGTTGTTGTTGTTGTTGTTGTTCTCTTTTGTTGTTGTTGTTGTCGACTGCTGCTTGATTAGAGCTTCAATATTCTTGTATTTAAGTTTAGTTCATGTTTTGCTTTGACGAAAGTTTTTGGTCTGGCAGGACTTCTTCTTGTCGGGCCATCCTTTGTGCGTAGCGGAAGTGCTTATTGTCGCCATTTGATGTGACAACGACTTCCGCTCGCCTCTCTCTCTCTCTCTCTTTCTCGCAGGCTCTGCCAGCTGGCCCTTAGACATTAGCTTAACAGTTGACAGCTTTGGCTTGAAAACGGTTTATACAACAACGGCAACAACAACAACACTATTGATTATTTGGCCATTGCGTGTTTGGGCAACCGTGTTTTATAGTGGCGCGGGTGGTGCAGCGGTGCACATCAAAGGCTTCATCAAAAAACAAGAGTGCAAAGTTGCTCGACGAGCAGTTACCCTATAGCTATAACTCTAAATGTGTGTGATTTATCAGGGAGTTACAATAATATTTGATTATTCTTATTCTAATTATTTCTGTTATGTTTAAGCTAACCCGTTATTAACAATTTATATATTATTTTATTAAAAAAGAAAAAAAAAATATTTTATATTCCCCAAGTTATGATCTAAAAACAAACTAATTAAACGATTTAAGTGAGAAACAAAGCAGCAGTATAATTTAATTTTCTATATATTACCCTACTAAATACTTTAACCTTAAGATCAAAGTTTCTACTGCTGGAAACATAAAAAGCCAAACAGATGGAAAAAGTCGCTCAACTCACCTGTTAATTTCAAGCAATTATTTATAGGCTTCTGCCAGCTGTATTCAGCCTCAAATTATACCCAATTGCAAATAGCTACAGGGTATGCAAGGTTCTCAATGCTGGGCGTCATTTGCATTTGGGCGTTCGGGCTGCGCCTGCGAAGGTCTCGCAGCGGCCAACAGCGAACAGTCAACAGCGAACAGTTAAAAGCAAATTGTTTGTCAGCGAGAACAAAACCTGGGAAAGACCTTTGCATATGCATGTCAAGAGTCGCGTCTTGCTGTTGTTGCAACCAGCCCCATTGTTGTTGTTGCTGCCACGGCCTGTTGCATGTTATTTGGCTTCAGTGTTGGTGTCGCTCGACTCGGCTGTCGTTCGTCTGGTTTTCTGTGTCAGCGTCAGCGTCAGCCACCTGCCTGATCATGGCAAAAATGGCCTTAGGATCTGTTGTCTGACAGACTCGTTTTTTTTTTTTTTTTTTTTTTTTTTTTTTTTTTTTTTTTTGTTTTTTCTACCTCTTTTTCTTTTGCCTTCTCCCTCTTTTTTTCTCCGAAATGCATATTAAAATTTTGCGCAATAAATGCGAAAAATGCATAAATAAATAAATAAAATGCTCTCAACCGCAACAACATGGCCAGAACTTCCGTTTGCCCACAAAATGGCGTCCCAGCATAATGATAAATATATTTGTGTGCGTGTGTGTGTGTGTGTGTGTGGAGACTAGGGTCAAGGGTTAACACTAACATACAGCCTACAACGACAACTAAACTACACTTGATATATATGTTGAACTATTCATAAATCAATAAGTTATGCAAGATTCATGGCTTATATGTTCATAAACATTTCTTTGGTTTCCTTTTAAAATGCGTCTAATGAAAACCAAGGCAAGAAATTGAAGTGAAATCAATATTGAAACCAAGGTTACCTTATAAAATAAATTGAATAGTTTAAGGCATACTTGCCAACTTTTAAACCATATATAACAATAGGTTTTTTTTAAATTAATTTAACTAGTAAAAAAATGTTAATTTTTTTTTATTACAATTACTGGAACATTCTTCTAAATAATTCCAAATGCTCCCAAACAATTTTAAATCTGTCAATTGACAACATTTAAGTCACATTTATGTCGCCCCAAAGCATATTATTTTAAATTTATATTATTTAGAATATCAAGCGTTAAAAACACAAACAAAAATAGATAGCTTCGTGCTATTGTGAAGAGTATTTTAAAAAAATGTTGCAACCAAATCAAAAATAATCACAAAAATTATGTGCGTGCTGCAAAAATGCAGAATCATGTCATATATACACACACACACAACACACACACAACACACACACACACATATACGCACATGGACATTGGGGCAAATGGGAAATATATTATTGTATATGCTTAATGGTGTCTGGTGAGAGTGTGAGGCGGTTCAGTGGTTATGCGGGCTGGGGGGCGTAATGGGCGGCATGGGCATGGTCTGGATGTGGGTGCGAGTGCGGGTTGCCGGACAGGAAGCTTGATAAGTTGGCTGCACAAAGGAAATGCATGAAATGTGCAACATGAAAGGCTGTGGGGCCGTTAAGGATGCGACGCGGGGCGGACTCTAAAGGGAAACGCTTCTGTTTCTGGTTGTGCATGCAAATGCAACTCTGTGTGTGTGAGTGTGTGTGTGCATTATATGAATAAAATTGTATACGCAATACGGCTCATAGATAATTGCGACGTTTTGATTATCGCAGCAGCTTCGAGCGCTGCAAAGTAGGCAATAATTTTTTTTTTTTTATCAAACAATAGCACAACAAATTACTGCAATATGCATCTGAATCTGTGTGTGTGTGTGTGTGTAGCTATTATTGTCCTTTTTTTCTAGCCCTTTTAAATAGCACATTTGTAATTATTGCCGCAGTTGAATTCAAGTGCAGCCCCAATGCGAAATTGGCTGCTCGCACAAAAGTCCGTTGGATTTCAAATTTGCTCATTCAGCGCTCTGCCTTATTCAGCGCACACAGAAACAAATGCGCTCTCACCGAAACACACGCACACACTGGCAAACGCAGCGACGGAGAGCGAGAGTAAGAGAGCGAGAGCGAGCGCGCCCGAAGCCCCGCTACGCCGCACCGCTGCCAACGCTATACACTACCCACCACTGGCAAGCGACGTCGACGACGACGACGGCAACGACAACGCACGGGTTGGGGGCACAGCCAGAGCGCGCCAGCAAGTCGACGATTGCCCAGCACGCAGCGCTGCCAACACACAAATCGAATACTTGCAGGGGCGCGGCGCGCCAGCAAGCAGCGAGTTTTGTGCCCGGGCACGCTATGCGCTTATTTAGCTGATACATTTTGGTGGCGCACGCGCCATAAAGTACTCGATACTTTTATCTTATTTTTGGCTGGCTGATTTCACGGCACTTGCTGGCGCGCCGCCCCAGCAAGTATTGGGAAATGTCAAACGCTGCGCGCTGTGCCGACAAATGCGCTGCCTGATGGCTCCCTCAAATGGGCGCTGCCAGCCCCGCAACGCTGCCCGCCAAGCTGCCCGAGCTCCAGCTCGTCGTCGTCGTCGTCGTCGTAGCCATTGCTATAGCTATAGCTGTAGCTGGAGCTGGCTGGCTGGCTGGCTGGCTGCCTGCCTGGTCGCCTTGCCTTGCCTTGCCTTTGCCTTGCTGGTTGCCAGGGCTGCGAACTGCTCGCCAAGAATCGAATTCGCATTCCATATGTATATCAATTTCTGTTGGAGCTTCCAGAAGACAAACGCAGAATTCCAACTAAATTGAACAATCGCATTCTAATAGAGCTTGAGTTGCGCTTTTCTCGGATGTATTTAATATTCTACTGTAGTCTATATTTAATATTATAATTGCTTTAAATCCACAACAATTGTTTGTTTTGGCCTACAGTTGAAATTGTTAACAAACTATTGCAACTATTTTATTTTTGTTGTTAAGCCATGAGTTTTCTACCTCAAAGAATTCAGGATTTGTTTTGAACCTAACAAAATTAAGAGATTAACTATATATTTATCAATAATTGCGATTATGTTCATTTTTCACTTTAACCAATAAATGATTCAATTCTTAGTCGAAAATTCTTTTGATGTAGTGAAATTCTTGGAAAAATATTAAAAATATATCCTAAATTTATTTTCTGTTGTTTCTCTGTTTAATTTATAATCTCACATATTTCTTAGAAAATGTACCCATATTTTAAGCTTACTTTAAGAACTTTAAAACATCAATTAATCAACAAAATAATAAAGTAGCTACTAATCTTTAATTTTAAGTTCAGACTTCATTTTATTTTCTTCTAAATTTTTTTTCCCAGTTTGAGCTTCTTTAAGACCTGTAAATATAGAATATATATTTTGTGCCCCCATTTTTTCGCTCAGTGCACTTCGAATTCTTATCAGCTTGTCAGCTGTACAAACTAAAATATCATTTAAGTTTTGTTTCTTGATAAGAAAGCTGATGGAATTTTGCTATTGTGTTCGCAGCGAGTTCAAGCTGTGACATAGTTTGAAAAGTGCAGCTAAAAATAGTTATGTTTATCAGATAAAAATACCATAATTTATTAAAACGCTCAACAAGCCAGCGTCCGATATTGATCTACACCAAAAATACAAAAGACTTTCGTATGACATAATAAAACCCAACTCTTCTTTGGGGATCTCTTTAACTTTAGTTTAAATTGTTTGAGCTGCAGATTGTGCAGCCCTGGTCTTTGGCTATGTTGTCGCATGGCAAGTATTTTTCTTTCTTGGACTTGGACATATAGCGCTCGTCCGGGAATTTTCCCCCAGTGCGTACAGGGTGCCTCGCCCAGCACTGAAGAATTCTACAGCGTCGCCGAATTAGTTTCGAGCTGTTGCCACAGCTGCCACAGAGCCCAAGGCCCCCCTTCGGATTGGAGTATTTATTTTTTTTGTCTCCATTTTCTCGTGGCCCTGTATTGTAAAATATACTGTGAGCATAAGTGCGACTGTGTGTGTGTGTGTGTGTGTGAAACTTTGTGTCGCTGTCTGTCCCTATGTGTGTGTGTGTGTGTGTGTGCGAGAGTTTAAGCTTAAAGCTATTGTACACTTGGTGTCGTGTCTGCCCGTTCATGTCCTCGCCCTCGTCCTCGTCCTCGTCCATGTTCATATCCTTACAGCAGGCGGCTGTGGCAGCAACAAAAATGACGTTGCTTTTGCTGTCGTCGACGCCAGCTGCCTTCGCTGCCAGCGTCTTTCCCAGCTTGGCAGCGCCCTCTGCCCTCAGCGTCGCTTCTGCCAACGCATTTTGTTTTGTTTAGAGCGCAAGCTGTGTGTGAATGTGTGTGTTTGTGTGTGTGTGTGTGGGCAGCATGCCTCATGCGGCATGTTCCTTGGTACCTGTCGGCCTAGGCACACACACACACACACACACACATATAATTTTTTGAATGCAGCTCTTTAAAGTTGGCAGCTTTGCAGCTTGCTTTAAGGCTTCGGCATTACAGCCCGATATCGGCGCAAGGACAGCACGCCGGAAACAGCTCTGCAACCCCCAAGAAACACACACACACACACACACACAAATACACACACACGCACACGCACCTTAACACATTTTTCCACTTCCTTTTCATTTTCAGGCCAAATGAAAAATTGCACACGCGGGAATTTGATTTTAACATGAGAAATAAATACAATGACGTTGACGGCGACGTTTACGGCGACTGCGACTGCGACTGCGACGCTGGCAGCGAGGGGCGTTCTGTGGAATCGCTGAACGGAGCTTTGTGGCAGCCATGCGGCGTTCATAGTTTTGAATATGCTCGTCTGCTCGTGTCAATAATGATTTAATTAGGGCCGCCATTCATGCAGCCAGCGGCAACGATTGGTTTTACACCCCCCGCCTCCCCCCTACTCCCCTATGCAGCCGCCCCATGCCCCGTTGTACCTGTGTAATTGATTTATGGGCCGTGAGTTGCGCTCAATGATTGCAATTTGTTGCTCATTTGTTGCAGCTATGCGCCGCATCGGATAAACGTCGAGCGGCTCAAATGCTCAACCCTTTTTTTTTTATCGAGCACTCCCCCTTTTTGGTGGCAGCCAAGACAACGCCCGGCATTCCTTGTCTAATGCCGGAATTTCAATTTAAAGCCTTAAACACTAAACTTGATTACACGCGACTCACTGAACAGCAACTGCCAAGAGATAGAGAGACTCTCTCCCTCTCCCTCTGCCTCACTCCTTCACCCTATGTGGGGGTAGCTTTGTGTCCTGCTTCATTGTCTTATCAGGGACGCAAGGGGGGAGCCTTTCTCGCATGAACAGCAAAAGTTACTTTTGCTCTGTAACTGGGATCAAAGTGACATAAGTTTAGCGCCAGCGCTCGACTTCAATTTATTTAATGCCAAAAACTTTTAATGTAATTAAAACGGATAATGCCTAAAACGCGCAAAACTTTAAAAACAAGAAAAGCGCGCACTTAAAGTACGGAGGAGCTTTAAGAGCCAACCACCCACACACACACACACACACACACACACAGAGAGAGAAAGGAAGCTACAGTTACATACACGTGCCATAAAGCGCTCAAGTTACTTGCTGGGATTACAAGCCGCCTCACATGCCCCGCCCATTCCCTCAAGTGCTAAAAACTTTTGGTACGCACAAAAAAAGAATAAATTTTAGATATATATATATATATGTATTTTTCTTTGTCTATATATAGGGTTTCGGTTTGACGATCGCGCTGGTCAGCGGGCCAACGCGGCGTATGCGTCATGTTAAACTTTACACCAAGCTGGCAGCCAAAAAAGAGTCTCTAACATTTTCCAAATGCTGCACATTTTTGTTGCTGACTACGACACAAATACACACACACACACACACACACAAGCACAAGTGTAACAAAGGCATTGGGTAAAAGGAGACTAGAAAGGGGGAGGGGGGGGGCAGTTAGGGGGGGGTCGGGGGTGGAGCAGGATGTGCGAACGGTCGCACAGACGAGTCGGAAGCACGGACAAACAAACGGATAAGAAGGCAAAGGAGCAGCAGGCAATACGAGGCGTGGCGATGCGAGGTGAGGCGAAGGACGCACACAAATGAACGAGCCAAACAAACGAATAGAACGAATAGAACGTACAGCGTACATGAAGAAGATAAGCGCACAGAGCGCCGCTGATAACGCAAGTTCTGCTAGCCGGCAAACAGGACTCCCCCCTCCCATACCTCCATTTTGCCCCACCCAGCGCCTGGAGGCAGTCAGGGATAGACAGACAGACCGACACAGCCGGTTCGTTCCATGAAGAGGACTTGTGAATTTTAACATTTTAGAGAAAAGCGAACGAAATTTTCGAATGTCAGCGTCGAGTGAAACGAATTGTTGGGGCAGCAGTTGGAGTACGTATGGCAAACAGCTAGAGCTGTTGGGATGGGGCGGCTTGGATGGGGCGTGGCAGTAAGTGTAAGTAGTAGCAGTGCAAGGCAGCGGCAATGGCGACGCTGGAACGAAACAATTTGTAATTTATTTGCGAAGCGTGCGAAAGTTGAGGCAGCTGCCAAAGGCGTAGCCAGAGATGGCGACGGCGATGGCGCAACTGTGCCAGGCTGAAGGAGCAGCAGCAGCAGATACACATACAGATACAGATACAGATGATGCCAACACACACACACACACACATATATAGAAAGCACACATTCGTGTGGGTGGCCTGCCCAAGTGAGGGTTGTTGCAGGGAAGGGAGGCTTCTTTTTTTTTTTGTTTTTTTTTTTGGGTGGTTGTTCGTGCTCCGTTTTAAAGACAGAATGTTTAAAGTGTAGTTTTGAAATTTATTTAAAACTTTTATGCTTTACACAATTTGAAATTTTGACTTTTTTGTTGTGTTTTGTTTTGTTTTGTTTTGTTTTTTTTCGTTATCATTTTATGTGCTTTTAATTAGTTACTTTCTCGTTAGCTATCCTCGTTTTTAATTATGTATATCGTTTGCTAAGGTATATAAACTATGAACTTTAAATACTTATTTAAAAAAATGTATAAGCTGCAATTTCCTTTTCCTTTTATATATATTTTATTTGGAAGTTTTGTGTTTATTTTTCATATATGTATATTTAATTTTTTGACTATGTTACTCAGTCAGGCAGTTTTGAATGAGCTTCTTGTGCAAAGCTTTTTGCCAACTTAAAGACTTGAACAACTTGCTGCAGGGCACTCTGTGTGTGTGTGTGTGCGCGAGTGTGTAAGTGTGTGTGTGAAGGAATCCTTTAAAAATTACATATAACATGCATATCTAAAACTTCGAATCGTTACTAAAAAGTTTATCAAAATTCATTGATTCAGCTAAATATGTTCTATAATATACTATATATATATATATATATTATATACGTACATATGTGTTTATTATATGGCAAAGCTTAAAAGCTTTGCTAAGTACAAAAATTTGTAATAATTGCATCTATTGTATTGTTGTATTTTCGTATTTGTTATATTGTTGTTGTATTATTGGGCCTGTTAGTTGTGTGTGTTATCTTGTTGAGGTCAACACAAACGAACTGAACTTTGTGGGCTATCGTTATATAGTATGGTCTTTAGGTATTTGCTTAATCAGTCTTGTATACATAAAAAACATAATTAATTAATTGATTTAAATTAATTAGCAAATTCACTATGTATTATTCACATGCCATGGCTTATTATTTCGTTGTCATGCAGCATTAACTAGGCAAAAAAAAAAACCAAAAATCTTAAAATCATTAGTCAATTATTCGTACTTAACAAGTTGAATGAGAACACAAACCATTTAATGGAGACGCTTGAACTTGGTTATTGGATCTGCTGTAACCTACATACAATGGAATTGAGAATCGTTTTTCAGTTTTTCACATAGTACTTATGTTTGTTTGTTTACATTTGCGACTTGGCGTCGCTTTGTCTGCCCATTCGATGGGCGTGATGTGAACATTAGAACATTTCGCACTTGCACTTAGTTAAATTATATTTTTTGTTTTGTTTTTTTTAATTTGACACTTATAAACAATAGATTTGTTGAACATATAAATATATGTGTGTATACGATGCGCTTACAAATCAATAAATTAGGAATCAAATATTACAATACGAGAGAGTTTTGTTTGCTTTCAATTTGTTTTTGAAATAAAAAAATATGTATATATATACAAGGTTCTCGATTTCACATTCAATAACATCATTATTTTTTGTTCTTCTCTTGGCGTATGAGAATACAGCCGAACCACAGCGTCTTTTAAATGCAGTCATCTAGCTATAATAGCCAGTACAAGTGGAAGTTCTTATGCATGGGATTTATCGATTGAGGCTGTGGCTGCCAATTGAATGAACGTGAACATCGCTTAATACTTGCTAACTTAAGAACAGGCTATATAGATTTACAATTGTACTTAGGCCTAATATTAGAATTTACAATTTTTAGTTGTACACTTAGACGACATTGGATTTTCGGGGATAGGGGACGTAAAAGGAATTGTGGCCGGTTGCCGACAGATAATATCCATATATATATGTTGTATATATATATGTATACACATATAAAATGGGTAAACAAAAATATGTAAATGGGAACACAAATTGCGCGCTTATTAATTAAACCTAACTCCGGCTGTCGTTGCTCTCGCTAAAGCTCTGTTCGCTCGACTCGCGCCGGCTGCTAACCGGCTTGGCCTTGTACTCTGTGATGAAAACGGTTACCGAATTCACGGTCACCTCACGCGTCTGCGCCGTCGAGCGATCCACGTTCTTCAAACGCGCTGGATACCGTTTGTGTCGTTGCCTGTCGTGTCCGCCGCCGTGCCGCGAACTGGACGCCGGCTTGCCGTTTGGCATGTTCCCGCTGGCACCCGGCAGTGTGGCCGCCTGCTGAGCGACTAGCGCCGAGTTCAGGCGCGGCTTGCGCGTCGATGTGCCTACCAATAGCACCAGCAGCAGCAGCAGCAGCAGCAGGAGTTGGGCGGGAAAGACAAAAGATAAAATGAGACCAAGCCAAAAACAATTCAACGAGTGAGGGAAAAACATTGCTGCCCACATCACATGAGTGACTGTATGTTAAAGAAAATTACTCAGCGCGACCTATTTGCGGCCGTCCTTCAACGTAATTCAAATGCGACGTTAGCGTTGGCGTTGACGTTGACGTTGACGTCGACGTTGCGTTGCCATCAGAATCGAAACCGACGGCGAAATCGAAATTGAGGTCACTCACCTTTTCTCACGTCACACATGCGACACTTGAACGCCTCCGCTGAGTTCCTGTACGTGCAGACGCTACAGTCCCAGAAGTTCTCCTCGATTACTTTCGCTTGGCGCTTTTGTCGTCGCACGGGCGATGATTTTTTGTCCATAATAATAATGCTGACCAAATAGATGTCAAATGCAGCTGGCCGAATTTTTGCAATTGTTGTGCTGTCGCTGCTGCTGCTGCCTTTCCTACGGCTGCTGGTGCTGCTACTGTTGTTGTCGCTGCTCTTGTTGGGCGAAGCACCAGAAATGCACGCAAACGGTCACTGCGCAGCGCTGCTGGCTTACAAATTGTGCACAATTTGACTTGATTCACTCCATTAATGTGCAATTGGTGATGCGTTGATGCTTTTTTTGTTGTGAAAAAACTTTCTGCAATTGTCTTCTGGCCAAATAGAAAATTGTTGCGGAGTTGCCGTATGTGACGCGAGAATAAACACAAAATGTTGCTGAACTACAGCGCTTATATCGATATATCGGCGGCCAATAAGCGGTAATATATATATATATATATCGATAGGCAAAAACATCGTTAAGCATTGTCCAATATGAATGTGTTTACTTATGAATGTAAATAAGACAATGTATTGAAATCATATTTTATTCATAGAATATCCTTTTTTTTATAACTTATTTAATCTATTCATTTTGAAATTTTGATCTTAATTTTAGATAAAGTATTTACATTTAGCTTTAAACTTAAATCAGATCTATTGCTCCAGCATGTTTTCAAAGTCCTTTAGCTCCAGCTCACGCTCAATAACCTGCGTGTAGAGATTGTCGAGTGTTTCCTGCATGCGCTGCTTCAGCGTCGCGTTCTGAATAGACGCAATTTCGGTGGACTTCTGCGACTGTTGAGCCTTCAGGTCGTTTATTTGGCGCGTCAACTGATTAATCTTCTCGTGAATCTGCTGTTGAGAATACTGCGGCTGTGGCTCTTCCATAAACTCTAGATTCTCGAACTCCTCACGTTTGTTTAGCATTTGATTATCGTAGAAGCCACTGGGAGCTGCCAGATTGGAGCTGGAGCCAGCTGCACTGAGCTTGGGACTGCTCGTTTCGCGCCCGAACATGGATTTGTTGAACTCGTTGTGCTCCATCTTCATGCCACTGTTGCTGGCACCGCCGCCACGGCCGCTATTGGCGCCAAAGAAGTCAGACATGCGTGAATCATCAGCGGACAGACGTGAGGATTCCTCCAGTTCGTGGCGTTGCGAACGCGAATCGTTGCCTGGCATTGTGGGCTCATCCTCGTCGTCTGTCGTGGAGACCTCTTCGCCGAAAATGTCATGGGCAGCCACGCCCATATTGGGGGCACGATGCAAATCGAAATTGCTGGTCTCATCGTCATCAGACTCCACGTTAATCTCACGCTGCGAAGCACTTTCATTGATAGTCTTATCGCTGGCCTGGTTGGTATCGTCCTGCAAGTCCTCATCAGCATCGTTGTACGGCTTAATGTCCGATTGATCCAGCTCATCGCTGGGCTTGTCCTCCTCATTGATGATCTCGTAATCGACACGCACAGCCTCGTTGTCAATGCGCAGCAAATGTTTCACTTCCTTCTCAATTTCGGGCGTCTCCACGTTCTTCTTCTTCAGTGTCTTACGAAAGCGTCGCTTACGCACGTTTTTGCATGGCGGCGTGATGCCGTGGGGCCACAAATACTTTTTGTCCACCTTGTTAGGATCCTTTTTCTTGTTCTTGTTTGGCGACTCCTTTTCTGTCTCATCTTCCGGCTCCTCCTTGCATATCAGTAGCTGGCAAATATCAGCGGACTTGTAAAAACTTTTGTTGTCTATCGTCTTGTAGCTCTCCATAACCGTTGGCAAGTCTACAATTTTGGCATAGAGCAACTGATCGTCCAGCCGCACTTCGCCATATCGTAAGTCCTGATCCAGCTGTATATTCAAGCGGTCCTTAATGGTACCCGCTTGTATATACTCGTGCACAACATTGGCCAAGTGCTGGGCGAAGGGAACAATGTGAGAAAGTGTTAAAACGGTTGTGAACATTGGCTTACCTTCGGAAAGCGCATGATGAACTGGTTCTCCAGCTCAACTCCATCATCCCTCGGCTTGTGTTCAGCCTGCTTCTTCTTTTCAAACATTTTATGCTTATTACGAGCAGATTCTACTTATATTTTAATAAACAAAAGTTAATAAATTTCTGGCACGGAATTTACTGCAGTGTTGCATGCTCGATACCGCGGATATCAGCTGCGTGCGGGTGGCAGTTATCGATAGGCAAAACAGTGCTAAGAAGTGCCATTAAATGGCTGCGGTCTGGCAGCGCTGATTGTTTAAGTAGCGCGCCTTAAACCCCAAATATAAATGTATACTATAAATAGAATCTTTATTGTGTTAACGAGTGCTAAGCAGTGTTTGTGTCTTCACACTCTTGTTGAGCACAGCTTTGGTTAATAACCCACTATCGTAGCTGCCGCGAACCGCCCACGCAACGTGCAAAAATGGAACCTAAAGGCCGTCAAGAGCACAAAAGCAAACACAACTTGTTTTTTCTGCACACACATAACAGGTATGCACACATGCACAATGTATATGTATGCATGGTTAATTATAATATACTTAATCAAATAGCTAAAAAAAGTAATAGTACAAACAGCTGATATTAATGTGACATTTTAAGCTGCGATATGCGTCTGCCTATGTAAATAGATCAACATTTTGCTTATCTTATCTTAATTTGTTACGTTCATCCATTTCGTTGGTCGTCAAGCCGAATTATTTAACACCCTTCGGATTGTAGACGCCCAAAAAGGTGTTGCACTTGCGGCAATAGTGGTTGCCAGTGCGGCAGCTATTCATGCAATAGGGCACAAAACAGGCGCAGACACACCAGCTAAAAGGAACTGCGATTAGTATAAAATCCTTGGAGTTAAATGGACCACCCGCTTACCCAACTAGGCAGATAATAGCTGCAGCTATGTGAGTACGTGCGTTGGCTGTGTGCGTCATGCGTGTGGTCTTCTGTACGCCACATGCTGGACACAGCACACGGCAGGGATTCGGGCCTAAATTTATGGGACCTACATAAAAGAAATTGTCTCTTTTTTTTTAGCAAGATTTTTCTGGCAATTCCAATGCAATGCTTTGCACTTACCTGTTTGCACAAGTGTGGGCTCTAACAGTTGTGGCTGTTGTTGCGGCTGCGCAATCACAATCGTTGCTGGAGCGGGAGTATGTGCTGCGATTGCCACATCGTACGATGGCGGCGCCTCAATGGGCACAGCCAGCTCCGCACCAGACAGTTCGTTTGTTGGCGTCGGCAACGGTGCGCTGGGCGTGTTGAAATCCACTTGCGGATAGAGCATGGCACGCTTTTGATCCATGGCTAAGAGCGCTTGGTACGAAGTTCAGCTTTGACTTCAATATGATTCAGTCGCTGCAGCGCAAAATCACAGCCCAAAAGCTTTGTTTGCTTTGCTAATTGGCAGCTGCGTCAGCGTTGGCCTAAACGGCGTCGTTTTGGTCGCTTTCGTCGTGTCTGCAACGTCGTTTGCACTTCACTTTCAACACGCGACTGAATTCAGTTTGAGCGCTAACCAAATGAGCTGCCAGAGATCTCTGCCGAGAGCGAGCTTAAAAGCTATAACAAAAAACAAAAAAAAAGGTAAAAGCAAAAACAAAACTTTACATGGCGGCGTCGAAGTTTTAATACTCTAACAAACTAAAAGCAGTTTGGCTATTATTTTAATAGTTTAGTTGAGTATTTAGTAGTCTAATATTAATAAGAGATTGTTAACATTTTTTAAACTTTAATTTGGTATCTTTATATACAACATTATTGTGACTGTTAACTGATATGATTGATAAATGATAAAGTAGGCCGATATAGATAAGATACTGCTGTTAACAACATCTTAACACATAAAAGTTGCTTAAATTCAGGAAGACAGAACTATTTTGATTTAACTATAAAGTCTATATACTTTTTAAGTTCCGCGCCGACTTCTCACATATTCCTCTAAATACCCTTTGCAAGAGTATTTAAAACCAGTAACAACTTTGGCAATCTTTTGCGGCAATTGCAAATGTGGAAAACACAAAATTTAGATACTACTAAGACTACGAATTTATTTGAACAGTTTATCTAAGGTATACAAACTGCTGCCAGCATTTTTTTGTTTTAGATGCAGGTAGAAATGTGCATATACATATATGTAATTAACTTCATCTACATGCGGATGTGTGTAATTGCTTGTATATTTTTAGCCAAAGCTGCTGCTGCTGCAGATAAACGTTATTTTTGGAGTCCCACATCCGGTGGATTCGAGTGGGTAGCGGGGAGGAGAGAGCACCTTACCGGCGCAAATAAGTGCCCAGGTAGTGGTCGCACATGCCGCAGTAGTGATTGGTATTCATGCAGCTGGAAATGCAGTAGGGCAGGCACACGCAGCAGTAGAGTCTACAAAGCGAAAAGCGTTTGGTTATCAGCCAGAATTATTATCAACGGTGCGATTACTCACTGCAGCAGGCACAGCACCAGCGCGATGAGGTGCGTACGCGAGTTGGGCCTGTAGGAGACGCGGGTGCGCGTAAAGTTGTGACAGAACGGACACTGTACGTCCTGGGGCTCCGGGCCGTACGGCGAGCTGGGCACCACGATCACCGTGTGCTGTGTGGTCGTCGGTATGGGCGCCACGCCGGGTCCCGTTGTCTCGGCGGGCGTGGCCGTTGCCTGATCGTAGCTGGGCGGTGCTGGCGGCGCCAGCAGCTGCTGATGCTCCGGCTCTTGCAGTTGGCCGCTCACATCCTTGGACTCGTTGGCGGAAACACGTTCCATAATTGGATTATGACTGAGGCTATGACAAATTTTCGGTCGACTGTCAATGAAAAACGACGCGCCCAATTGGCGCTTATCAGCGCAAGTCGCTTGCGCAGGTCTGTGGTAGGTTTCCGTCGGCTCTTGCTGACAATTGTTAAAAGCTCTGCGCTCTATTTGTTTACCTTATGGGAAATATAAGTGTGGGGGCATTTGTGTGTGCGTGCACAGCTAAGAAAAAATGTTCGCATTGTTTGTGGTTATTGTTTACGTTTATTGTTGTTGTGGCCTTAGGCGCTGCTGTAGACGCCCACAAAACGATTGCAGTTGCCGCAAAAATGATTCGCATTCATGCAGCTGGTGGCACAGTAGGGCAAGCAGGCAAAACACCAAAGTCTGCGCGAGATTCCAGCATCAGCAATAAATTAAAAGAAGAGCAGAAAACACACACCGATAAGATAGGCAACTGATAAGCGACATTGGCAGATACTTACCCCACAACGCAAAGCAGCGCGGCCATGCAATGGGTGCGCATACTGGGCGCATACTCGATGCGCGTCAGCTTCTGCACATGGCAATGGGGACAGCTGATGAAGCACGGATCCGGTCCCACAGCGAGCGCTGGCTGTTCTGCAAGTGTCTAAACAGATGAGCAACAAGTTTTTTTTTTTTGGTTATTACTCTAAGAGCTCCTACGTTGTATGATGACCACTTGAGCTGCAGGTGTCGGCTGTTGAAAATGCGTTGCCTGGTCGTAGCTGGGCGGCTGTGGCTGTGCCGCAGCTTCATTTGGATACCGATAACTTCTGCCTGCCGCCGCTTCTTCAGTATTCTTCTGCATGATCAGATCAGTTTATCCGCGCACAGGTCTGACTGCAAACAGCTTTCGTTTCATACTCCTAGCTAGCTCACATTGTAGCCAGCAGCAATGTTGCCAGCGCGCATGTTGCAGCAACATGACGACGAAAGCTCTGCAACGTTTCAGCAACAATTGCCAACGCATTTAACTTTGCCAGCTAATTGCAATTGTGTATGCTTTATTTACGAAAATTGGTTTGCCAAGGCTTATCATGGATTTCGCAACAACATTGCTGCCGTGTTACCTTTTCAATATATGTAAAATGGGGTAGCTTGGGACTGCGAAAGTGTATTAAATTGCCAGGTTTAAGTCAGCAACAATTTCCTCTTTTATTTGTTGAACTTTGTGAAATATGAATCTCGTTCATCTCAGTTACTTTAAGTGCTTGAGTTGCATTTTTAAAATATTTTAAAAGCTTCGCATCGTTGTCACATCGATTCAAAGTCTCTCAATTTGCTTTTGTAAACAAAACCACAAATACATTCTTACACTTTGCTTTTAAGTCATAAGGGCATTATCAAATCGAATAATCACATTTTAATATACACACATTTTTTTACACAAAATGTAATAACAAATAAAAATAATTAAGAAACTTCTGATAAGACTTTAAAGATTATGTTAATATTAGTGAGTTTAAGCACACGTATTTATTTAATATATTAAGTTTCGTTTCGATTTTAGTTCTTGTAGGAACCGATGAAGGCACCACAAGAATTGCAAGTGTGCACGGCCGTCTGGCAGGAGCTGGTGCAATAGGGTATGCAGAAGCAGCATACGCAGCTGAATAGAAAAAGAGCTCGTTACAAATACCACAGAAATACACTTGGATACACTTACCCCAGCAGGCACATCAGCAGCGCAATTAGATGTGTCTTCGAGTTGGCCTCGTATTCGACTTTGGTCATTCCTCGGTCGCGGCAGGAGGGGCAGGTGGCCATTGAGGGACCCGGGCCCAGTATGTTCGGCGGGGCAGCTTAAAAGATAACCACAGGCTGAGTTTCTAAGGAACCCGCCAAACATCTAAACTTACTGTGTGCAACAATTGTCACGGGCGTCATAAAGTGAGTTTCTGGTCCTGACACTTGGGCTGAAGTGAAACCAATGTCGCCATATCTTGGCGGAGCTTCGGGGTAAGGCATCTTCGAATCCATCTTTTTACTGCAATTATTTTCGCTTACGTCTGAAGTATTTGCAGCTTGACGCCCAACTAAAACTCTTCGTCGCTGAAACAGAGAAAGAAACCCTCCACATTGAGAAAAGAAAAAAGTGAGTAAAGAAGACTTGCTGATAAGGCATCGGTTAAGTCGGAAAACAAGATTCGTCATAAAAAAAAATACATACTGGTGATGAGTAACCTGAACGGGCATATAAAGAGCTATTAACTAACCCAACATCGATTAGCCCCAGATTTAGAATAATATATGAAATCATGCAGAGCTATCGATTTCTAATAGCTTCTAAGGGTTTGAGTGAATAGTTTTATTTGTATTAAAAGGCTCCACTCAGGGTGTTGGGCCAGTAATAGAATTGGCTTGAGACTTAATGATTGCCACACAAATACCTTTTAAATAGATTCATTGCGTAATTAATGACTGTTTAGATGTTACTTTGACTAACATCATTATTATGACAATTACAATGATTATTACTAGCTGAGCTATTACCCTAGCTTTTAAATGCCCTGGGCTTTATAAAATTCGAAGTCAAGTTTCTCCAATAGTCTCTTAACTTGTCAAGCGTAAGTATCACAAATATTTATTGCATTCCCTTTACTTAGTTTTCAATCTAATATTTCATTAATTACAGAAAATCACGTTACAATTTATAAAGGATATGTTTATGGCAGGAACTCAGCGATCGTAGGTGCCAATGAAGTTATTGCAAGAGGGACAATAGTGATCCACGTTGCGAGCGCAGTCCGTGCAATACAAACAGCAGGCGCAGGGCCACAAACTATAAGAATATGTAAACATATATGTAAATATTTGAACAAACAGCCAATATTTATAAAAGTTATCTGTCTACTCACAGAGTCAGACACAGGATCAGCGCTATGATGTGCGTTCTCGTTGTGGCCTTGCCCTCGGTGCGGGTCATAACCTCCAGATGGCAGTGAGGACATGTTATTCGAGAGGAATCAGGACCAACAATTGTAGACATCCTGTACTTAAATATTTGCACCGATTTGCTGTTTGCGTCAGCTTTGGTCGCTCGTCGCTGCGATACTGCAATCCAGACGGAGCTACGGCTTTTACTTACACTCTGCTTTTATTTACTTAAAAGGCTGGCGCATAGTTCACCCGCATGAACAGTGGTTTTTAATCTTAAATTTAACATTGTGTGGCGAAAGCTGTTTGATGAGTTGTCTATAAAAAGTATATGCTTTTTAAGCTTTTACCACTTGATTCGAAAAATGTGATATTTATATGAGGCAAATATAATTAGTAGGCAAAATACTGCTTAATCTAAATATCACATTAATAAGCTACTTAAACCTAATGGTTATGTTCTCGTTTAGCATATGCTGATAACTTATTGATCTCTTTTAGATCAGATTATATATATTTTATATATAGTAGATAAAGTCATATCTTTGAATGACATACTTTAAATGAAACCTGCCAAAAGTATTTATACATAAGTATGAATGTACATATATATATTATATGGTTTGATAATCATACCAAAAGTATAGACCTGGTGAACCTACATTACCTTATTCTGGCGGTGTGAAAGAAAATGGTGACAAAATATGTATGACATTTTTTCAGCTCCCCTTACCCCCCTGCCCCTTTCTCCTTCTCTCGAAATTTAGAAGTTTCGCACGTCGGTGACTCAAATCGCTACCTTAGAAGTAGCCACTATAATTTATATAATTTATGTTCGCCATAAAATAAACCAAATTGACCACAAAAGTTTCTGCCATGCGAAGAAAGGTTTTTTTTAAATTGGTTTATGTGTCCTATTTGTAAACAAACTAATTTTTTTTTTATATATATTTCTGCTGCCTTGAAAGACTTCTATTTAATCTTTAAATAAACAAAATTATAGTGTAAATGGTTTACCCAGTGTGCACTCAGGGAAGAAGAAGAGCAGTCACAAAACTTACTAAGGATTTTTACATTTTATGTAGGGTAAGTCGACTACACTACGTTTAAACATACCCATTTAATAACTCATCGCAGCCTTGAAGTTATATGAGAATCAATTATTTTATAAAGCTTTAATTTCTTGATGCAAAAAAAGCTTCATTTGAGAAACTTTAATAAAATAGTTTTAGAAAACAAACAAATTAATTACTTTTACAACAGATGTGACAAACATGCTTTAAACATTACAAACACAGCAATGTCGAGTAGTTTGTGCGTACATTTAAATTCCGAGTCGAAGAAGAAGAGAAACCGCTTCAGTTCTGATAGGCGCCCACGAAGGCGCCGCAGCTGGAGCAGGTGTGGACGGCGCTCTGGCAGGAGTCCACACAGTAGGGCACGCAGCAACAACAGATGCCGCTGCAAGGGAAGAGCATTAAAGGGGCGATCTTCCAGTTGGGGAGCTTACTTACCCCACCAGGCAAATGGCCAGCGCCAGGAGATGCGTCTTGGTGCTGGGCTCGTGCTTGACGGTCGTCAGCAGACGGGCCTGGCACGAGGGGCACGTGGCCATGCACGGCATGCGTCCCAAATTGTTCTGTGCTCCACCTGTGCGAGTTGTAATTAAGTAGCACATTAATCCATTTTCAGGGCTCCCTTTGTGCCCTTTTTAGTGCCACTAACCTTGCATGTAAACATTTGGTTGCTGCACGGTAATTATGGCCGCGGGCGGCGCCGACGTCAGCGTCTCCGTCGGCATCATCGAGGGCCCGCCCAGGTCGCCATATTGCGGTGGCGCGTCCGGCGGCTGCGGATACAGGTTTGATTTCGTTTCCATTGCTGTTTATTCCGCACGAGGTCTGCTCCGTCTGCGGCCCGCTGCGAAACTGAGAAGCGTGAAATGCCGCTGCTCGGCCAACGGTTTTCTGTATCCACTGGATACACAAGCGAGTGTGCGTGAGCGTGTGTGTGCCACGTATGTGTGTGTGTGTGTGTGTGTTTGCTGTCCAGCTCTGTTGATATTCGAACTAAAAAAGGAGTTCCTAAGAAGTTTAGGCTCTTAAATAATTTGTTGTAGGGCAACTTTAAAAGATATTAAATTGCATTAATTAAACAAACAAAAGCTATTTTAATTTCTTCATTACAAATTCTTAGCATATTGTTTTTATTCAAAAAAAAAAAAAAAACATTTTGTTTGCATTTCATTAAGTTTATTTTCTCAATATAATTTTAATGCCCAGCCTCGAAATTAGTTGACGGCTTTGCCCAAATACTGATTGCAGCAGCTGCAGTAATGATCCAAGCTGCGGCAGCTATTGAGGCAGTACGGCAGCGGCACCAAGCAGAACAGCCTGGAAAAGAGAGTATTGAAGGTGCCACCAATTGTTGCAGCCACAACTGGGCTGACTCACCCGGTCACACAGAGCAGCAGGGCCAACAGGTGGGTGTTTTTGTTGGCGCGCCGCGCGAGGCGTGTTTGCGTCGTGTTGTGGCAGCTGGGGCAGGTCAGACGCTGTGGCAAGTGTCCCAGCTGGGGCACAGCTGCAGCAATAGTTAATCATTTGTTGCTTCAACTGGGCAGCTTCACTCACCATTCGCATTGAGCACCAACCTAACAGCTGGCGGACTTAATCCTGGCTGAGCTGCAGCAACCAAACCCTGTTCGGCTCGGGGCGTGGCAGTTGTCAAATAAGCGTAATTCAGCTGCTTTAGCTCCGTCTCCATGTTGCTCTATTTGAGAAGCGACCTGAACTCGCCTGGCTTATATAGATACACGTTTGCCAGTTGACAGCACGGGGCGTATACGCAATTATCGCCCAATATCGACCCATTAAGGACTATTCAGCACTTAGCTGCGCTATTTGTTTATTTGAAGAAAAAAAAAACACTTAGCAAACACATATTACAATTGGTTTTGTCTGACATCAAAATAATTGCATTCGAGTGAATATTAAATGCAGTAATAAAAGTTTTTGTGGGGAACCCAAATGCGATAAAATTTCTATTATTATTCTGTTGTTTTAGATTTTGACGTGGTCCGACTTTAGCTGTTTTGTGATTATCATAGCAATATTTTATTTTATATTTATTGTGAATTTTTTCATAGCTTTTATTTTAACACAACTTGAAAGTGAACAATTAACATTATTTTAAACTAATATAGTAAACTTTAGCCATGACTTTAAACTTTCGCTTTAGTGTCAAACTTTTTCTTATTTCATAAAAAGCTCAAAGCGTGTACATTTTTTGTGATTCCCCGAAATAGATAACCTTAATTGAAAACTAAGCTGTGCTTCATATGATATAGGGAGGTATTTTGTGTTTGTATATATGTATTAAAAATGCATTCACGGTAACAACATTTATGCTTTTGTTTTTTGCAGGTGTTGCAAGCTGCCATTTAGCGTTCGTAGGTGCCCACAAAGGCGTTGCACGAGGGGCAGAAGTGATCCATGCTGCGCGCACAGTCCGTGCAGTACAAGCAGCAGGCGCAGGGCCAGCAGCTACACAAATAGACAACTTAATAGGTAATAGCTGAAAGGTAAAATGGGTTGAGCTGCTTACCAAGTGAGGCACATGATTAGCGCTATCAAATGCGTCTTTGTGGTGGCCTTTGCCTCGGTGCGCGTCGTCACCTGTTGGTGGCAGTTGGGGCAGACCAGATTGCTGGGCTGAGGACCGACAGGTGTGGACATTGTGCTTGTGTACTAAATAAATAAATGCAAGTCTGTGTTGGTTAGTTATCGATTGTTGAAGTTGCTGTTGACCTTGGTCTTGGCTGTGCTTTTCCGCTTTGCGTGTTGCAATCAGCTAAATGTCATCTGGAAAGCGCATTTTAAAACCGTACACAAAACATGATAATAACAACGTTGTTGGGTGTTGACTATTCGTTAGTTGTTGCTAGTTGTTCGGGCATCGCTAATTGCATGCGGACTTAACTGAAATGGGCGCTGATACTGGCTAATTGCTTGGCATGTGGCAGGCAAATTAAATTCAATAACTGTACCACTTTGGCGGCCCCTCTGATATCATATGTACATATATACTATATACGCATTCTCACTCAGCTCGCGCTGTCAATGATGTCAGTTTGTGGCGCCAGCGCAAGTGTCTGCCGCATGGCCGCAAGATGTCGTCATGCCCCAAGCAGTGGCCAGCAACCCCAACATAAACACACGGACACCAAAAAGGTTCTATAAATAAGCCACAGCTAGTTCATATACCAACGAGTGTGTTTCCCCTGTCTCCACCTTCAATTACTAACCATATTTTGGGCGAGTTTCGCGCTATCTCCATCAGCTCGCGCAACACCCTTGGACAATGCTAATGTGTTTAGGTAACGCTTGACTTGACAGCTTAGCTGCCTACTTTTAGGCGTTGGCAGCGCTCTCTATTAATCCATACCCACACCCACGCAAACACAAACACACACCCAACGGATATCAAAAATTAATTTGCACATTCCATCACAAACTTTGTAAATAAACAATTCATCAAATCATTTGATCTCTTACAGCTGCCAATTCGTATACTCACAGAGATAATGTGTTTATATATAGGGCACTTGATTTATGTAGAAAAGTCGAGGAGAAACTCTGCAGATGGTATTTCTTGAATCAAGCGTTGTCGTCGCGAACTTGTTGCGCGCTGTGGCAACGAAAGCGTTTTGAAGTTCGCAACGCAGATGAGCCGCAATGGCAACCGATTGCTGTCATGTTAACCCTCAGACAATGCACAGTGACACAGTAGCAATTAACATTGGGCGAAATGATGTGACAGCTGTATAATAATTAATTATTTTTTTTGCCTTCTTCATAAATGTGCTTATTTATGCCTATGTTAAAGTTAGCATATATATATCTAAGGCCTGTATGTTTAATAAGATAATATAATTTTTTTTTTGTTAAGTACATAAACTACTTTAGCTTTGACACAATTTCAAACCACACAAATTGCTCACAGGCCACAGTGCGCCAACCACATAAACAAGAAACTAAGTACTGCTTAGCAACATTGTTGCCAACGTGTTGCAGCAACACCAGCTGCTTAGCTTTCGACTGTTAAATTTCAGAGTTGAGCTTTTAAGATCTCATTTATTTTTGTTTTTTAATTTAAAAAAAAAACAGTTTCTTAGTGTCATTAAAATATATATTTTTACCAGAAAAACAATAAAATAACTGCGAAGTTGCATACATATATGAATGTAAGTGTTTACGAGAAATTTCTCAACATTTTGTGTACTTTATACCGATGGTATCGATTGTTTGTTTATTATTTTTTTGTTTGTTATTAAAGCAAACCGCTTAGTTGCAATTTGAAGCAAAGGGTGTCATTTCAAGGCACTATCTTGCCTTCCCATACATACGAAAATATGTAAGTGTGTGTATGTGATTCATTTCTTTGCGAGGCTACGACTGCATATATATGGAATATATGTATGTAGTTGTTTGTGTTTAGTGGAAATATATATGCAGTTAAGAAGCATATATGGATTAGTTTGTGAATGTACGTGATTATGAATCCATTTTCGCCTCCTCAGAAACTGCCCAGGCAGGCCTTGCAGTTCGGGCAGAACTGGCTGGTTTTATAGCCGCAGTTGCAGCAGCAGGGCAAACAGACGCATGGCCAGCACCTGTGTTGATTAGGGAGAGAGAGGGGGATAGACAATTAGATACGCTTCATTATTTCAGCAGTAAAACAGCATTGGATACTACGCTTTGATTGTTCGCACTTACATAAAAAGGCAGAGCAGAGCTGCCCACACGTAGGTGGAGCACGTTGCATGGTGCTCCACGCGCATTCTGACGCGCGCATTGCAATAGGGGCAGATCATGCCCTGGCCGGCGTTATCCATGATTGGGACGCTCTGGGACGTCACGTTGATCACTTGGGTTGGCGTGGGCACGCCTATGTACATCGGCGCCGGCTGCACGATTTCGTTGGGTGGGGCAGTAGCCGCTGCACCGGGCGGCACATTCCAGCCGCTCTGCGCCTCCGAATAGGAAGGCGGTTGCGGTGATAGTTTGTTGTACTCCATTATGGCTTACTACGTGCCTGCATTCAAAACTATATTATTTTAGGTGAATGGTGCGATCACGCCATTTCGGGGAAAGCCCGATTCTTGCACGTTCATACCTTCTCAGTTTCAGCTATATTTGCGTCGGAAAATTCGCTTAAAACGCACGAGGCGACCGGCGTCTTCTCCAAAGAGCACAAACGAACTAAACGCATTGCAAACTGAATAATGCACAAGAGCAAGAAGAAGATGGATCCGAACAACGCACTAGTGAGAGTGAGATGACCAGATAAGCATTGCCATTTATTGTAGCTACACACAACCAAACCGAAACACAACAATTCCAGTTGGCAACGCGCCAAATAATGCAAAGTTAACTGTAAACTATACCCAGCTAACATACTTTTCGTGTAAAGAAAACAGCTTGGTGATATTATATGCGAATATAGTTTAAGTTCAGTTTAGCTAATAACATTGAATGATTTCTGCCAAAAACACCATTAAAATTACTTAGCAATGTATTTTACATTTAAAATACAATTACAAAAACCGTTACAACTTTGTGTCAATTCGGATCCACTTAGCCAAGACACAAGCCATTTCACCACACACAAAAGTATGTAATGGTATTTATTAATAAAAGCTCATCCTAGGAACATATTTATAAGCGAAAAAAACCTTTGCTTTATAAAATAATCAATTGAAATGCCAGTTGCTGACATAGAATTTGTGCATATATATATTTATTAATAATACTTTAATTCAGGCAAATAATATACATTTGCCTTATCAAGGTGGAAAATGTGCATATCTCAATTGGGCGCAAACCCGCGTCATTTATTTGCTTGCTTATCAGTAAGAATAAGTTAAAATTGGCTTTGTGTTGGGCCAAACTTGTTTCACATTAGGTCAGTTCCTCGATTTCCGTTTAGTGCGATCGGCTGCCGATGAAGGCATTGCAGACAGGACAATAGTGATTGGAGCTCTTGCAGGAATCCATGCAGTAGGGCATACAAGCGCAGGGCCAGCAGCTGTGGACGGTTTGGGGGATTAGATTAGATTAGGTACGATTATTGGCAGCACTGGTTCTTATCAGTTCGTTCTTGGTAATTTCCAATTTATGATTGAAGGTTTTCCGATAACGCAACAGTTCCAAGAAAACTGACTCAATGCCATTCCCGTTAAGAGGCGAATTCGGAGCCGGAGGCGGAGGGTAGCTCCAAGTTGACTTACCCAACTAAGCAGAGCATCAAAGCCATCATATGCGTTCGGCCAGTGGGCGCGGTTTGGATCGTGGTGATCACATCGTTCTGGCAGCTGGGACACCGCAAGAAGGTCGGATCCCTGCCCACGGGCACACGGGGCGCGGTGGTCGTGTGAATCACCACAGTGGAACCGCCCGGCGGCTGTTGCATGGGCGGATACATCGGCGGCTGCGTCGGTCCACCCGGATACGGCTGATAGGTTCGCGCCGGCACATATCGAATCTGCGCCTGCGCCGACGCCTGTGGAAATGGCGGCTGCGGCGGCTGCGACTGCGGCAGCGACTGCGACTGCGGCAGCGGCTCCTGCGGCAGATCCAGCTGCGGCTTTGAGTCCGGCAGCGGCTGCTCTGTGTACGGTGGCGGGTCCTGTTTCTCCATTATAACTTGATTCTAACTATTAGCCCTATTGATTAGCCCTGAGTTGAACTGAACCGTTCGCTTGGCCGTTTATTGTTTTACTGAATTAGCCGCTGGCAAAGCACACACTGATAATGCGCCCAAAACCATAAAGTGGCCATAAATATCGCTGATACTGAGCTTATCTGCCAAGGCCCGTGCGGGCGGCAAAGATTGCCCGGGAAACATATTCGAGAATTGGGGGATTTTTTTGGCTTAAGTAAAAGTGCCCTTTGGCAACCTGTTCCCGTGAAAGTTGACCAAAAAAAAAATATCTAGAAATGAGTGTAATCGACAGAAGTGAGTGTCTATCACATAACACACAAAACATTGATTTCTTATCAGCGTTAACTGAAAATAGATAATGAGACACGCTTATCAACCGTAACGGTTTCTGAGGACCATATAAAAAGAAGAAGCAGCTTTTCAAGGAAAAGGTGTCAGCAAGGCTTTATGATAAGGAATATCTCCGACTAAATGTTATAGATGAAATCTGAACATATTAAACATGAACAAATATTTTACATTGTTCGTAATTATTTTATTATTTTTTTTTTTGATTGTGCTGCAATAGTCAATTTTTAGAAATTTAAGCCCGCAAAACTTTTGACTCAACATATGCTTATATTATTATTAGTATTATTATTAATTATATTTGATAATAATCTAGACATGCGAAACAGGCCAACATTTAAGTACAATTTCCAGGAATTCGTTGTGATCGTGGGCTTTATTTAAAATACAATTCGTGCTTACGACTAAAGTTGGGCGGGATTAGTTCTCGAAGACGCCGATGTAGGCGCCGCAGTTGGGACAGGAGTGCTCGGCATTCTGGCAGGAGTCCATGCAGTAGGGCACACAAACGCAGGGCCAGCAACTACGTGGGTAAAAGCGAAAAGTGCGCAGTGAGTGCAAAAATTCGAATGCAGTGAATGATTCACGAGTGATTCAGCCGACAGATGCGTCAGCTACTTACAGGAAGAGGCAGAGGATCAGGGCCCAGCAATGGGTGCGGCCCGAGGGCGTGCGCTTCACATTGGTCACGATGTCCGCATGGCAGGAAGGACACTGGACACGGGAGGGCTGACTGCCGATGGGCACCACATTTGTGGTGGTCGTCGTCTGGATGACCACATGGGGTCCTCCGGGCTGGTAGGTCTGTGCTGGCGTATATCCCTGGCTCATGTTGCGCGAATAATCCTTGTTAACTGTGCGGCTCGAAGGTACTCCTCACACTGGGGCATATATGGTGCGCCAAATGGAATCTATACCACACTCACTTTGGTATCGTTTCACCTTATCTCACAAGGTGTGGCTGATAACTGATAAAACACAGAAGGGGAGAACACACTGAAACAAACGGGGACTTTTAGTTGTCCAACTTGTGCTTCATGCTAATTCCCCATTGTATTTAGCTGTTTATAGGTTTTTATTTGGTAGCCATTGAGTGCTATCAATGGGCCTGAATCATCGCTTGAAATTGCTCTATAAAACAATTACATTTCAGGCATTTCTCAATTGCGTTCCAATTCGGTTGAGTCATCCAAAATCTGTTGGGGAAAATGTTGATAACACTTTTTGTTTCTAATAGTTAACGACTTTTTGTTGTACCCTGTAACGATCTCATATTCTAAGATAACTTTATGAACTCGGAAGATAATGTTTGGTTTACTTAGACAATAATTGTTTGTGATTCAGAGAGCTCTGTTTTCAGAATTGCTTTTAATTTCCGTTTGATTATAATTTTCATAAGTTTTGTTTTTATAACCTTGCAGAGAATTTTATTTTAATTTAGAAGATATCTGTGAAACCATTATATATTATTGAATAAATAGAACTGGTTTATTTAACCATTTTAATCTTTAAATTCTTTAGAGCTGATTTAAAATTTCGTTAACTTTTTTTTTTAAACATTTTCAAATACATTTGGGAATTTTTACCACAATTTCTTTTTTTTTATTGATAAATTTTTTTTTGTGTTCCCATGGAAAAAATCGGTTAAGTAATGGAAATATTTCGCTATTCATATATATATATAAACACGAATTCATATACAAATTTACAGTTTGCACTCATTTGTATTTAGTATTTGTCGCTGCTTTCGTAAACACAATTCCAGAGCTTCAGCTGATGAACTGAACACACAAAGATACAAAGTGAGCTTATTATAAATAAAAACACATTTATTTGCAGTTAATAAAGAGGATTTTATCACAAAAGTTGTTGCAAACACATTAACCAAAAATGGTTTAAACTGGCGTAAAACTTGCAGTTCAGTGCACCTGTTCTACCCCATATAGAGAAGACTGAACAAAAAAACAGGGCGTATACGTAATAATATTTACAAATTGTTTTTTATGGAATTCACTTAGTCAGCGAAAAGTATATAATTCGTTTAGAGTTTAAATCTATATAGTATGTAGTATTTATGATCTCGTTTATCAATTCTCGAAGGTTCCTATGTAGGAGCTGCAGTTGGGACAATAATGATTGGCGTTCTGACAGGAGTCCATGCAATAGGGCAGGCACACACAAGGCCAACAGCTGGAAGAGATTAAGGGTAAAGAACTTGTTAATTGGCTAATTGACAAACTGTACAAATGTTTAGTTTTCTTCTTAGTTTTGGATGGTATTAATAAGAAACTAAATATTGTATATTTATAAAAGGTTTTTCCATTGAAGTGGCAGTTTAGCGCAGTTGTTTTTATGTTATCTGACTGAACTCCAACAGCCAACAGTTGAGATAACAAATAACACACACACACGCACTCACACACACGCACAACAGATAAGCGTCTGATTGTGTTGAGCGAATGTCACTCCTTGGCAATTGGATCTATGATTCGCATGAATCACCTGGTCGCAAATACTTACACGAACAGACACAGTATCATGGCCCAGCAATGGGTACGGCCGGAGGGCGTGCTCTTGACGGTGGTGACCACCTCGGCGTGGCAGGATGGGCAGCGTATGCGGGTCGGTCCGCTGCCGATGGGCACCAGATTGGATGTGGTCGTCGTCTGGATGATCACCGTGGACGGCGGCTGCTGCGGCATCGGTGGATATAGCGGCGGCTGTGTGGGTCCAGCCGGATACGGCTGATAGGTCTGGGCGGGCGTATAGCCGGCCTGTGGCATTGGCATCTCACTGTACGGTGGCGGCTGCTTGCTGTCCATGTTTCTCTCTCTCTCTCTCTCGCACTCTGTCTCTCTTTCTCAGTCTCTCTCTTGATTATGTGTGGCTCAACCGCTCGGCTCGCTGGCTGTCGTGCGACTGATTTGACTGAGAAAACTCGCTGCTAACTATACGGTCTGTAGCTGCAAATCGGGCTTATCTAATCAGCTGGTCTGGTGCCTGCGATTAGCTGGCAAACACTTTTAGCCACACACAATGTGTGGCCCAATTGGGCTTAGTTATTTGGCAGTTTGTTAGCTTGTTTCCGCTCATCACTCATATTTACCTATTTAACCCCGTACATAAATATTTCTCTTCTAACATATTTATAGAGAGATCAGCTCGAGTTCTATATAGTAAACATTTGTGACTCATTTGTTCTGTGACGTCTGTCCAGAGAGAGCCTCAGGTGCTCGAGATTGCGGGTCTGCAGCTCAGTATTTCACCACGAGACTTGACTTATATTATATATAGACATATCTATTATTTATTAGCAAATGAAAATGCTTCAATTGAAGGTTTTCTGCGGCTGTATTCCCTGTTCTTAAAGGTGTGAAAGGAAGAATACCTTTAAGTGGCTGCAGTCGAGATATTTTACTTTTATCTCTGAAAATTTATCATTGCCAGTTATCTAATTAGTCACATTTTTCATTCACAATTGCGGCGGAAAATAATGTATAAAGTATAAAGAAATATATAAATAAAACTGTATATAACATTATCTTCCTTTTGTTGTGATTGAGGCAAACATTTGCAAGTAACTATTCAGGGCAACAATACAAATATATGTAAATCTAAAATCAACTCTCATTGCAAGCTGATTAAATATACTCTGGATATAAAATGTTGTGCTATTTTATAGAATTTACTTATACATAACAATAAAAAGTAGAATTAAAAATAGATTCGCTTAAAAGTGTTCAAAGCCAATACATCCTATTAATTATAGGGTACACCGTTTAGCAAAGACCAAAGATTCTTTTCAAGAACTCATAGTTCTAGGTCATTTTGAGAACAACTGAACTTGCAGAGTGCTAAGGAACGCGTACTTAAACATAATGCCAACAAAAACAAACAGAACTAAGCTAAAAGCTAAATACAAAGTAAGACAGATTGAGAGCAAAATTACTTATGAAACGGTACTTTGTTCAGCGGCAACAGCAACAACAACTTTTAAACAAAGAGCGCAATTGAAGTCTTCGCTCTCAGAGTGTGCAACGAAAGCGAAAGCACACGCAAAAATTTGAACGACTGCGATAGAGCTTTTTTGCGTGTGGTGAAAGCTTTTCTTATGGCATTAGCTTAAGGCGCTACCTTGGCGCTTTCAAGTTCAAACGCTAACAGTTGAGCCATGAAAATAATGTTAAGCAAATACAGCAAATACTCGGTTCGAAGAGCTGGAAACCAAACAAAGTGAAATAGCTGAAAAATAACGACAACTGGTTTTCAAAATTACACACACAGCACTTGACAAACATTTAGCCGATGCTTTTGTATTATTATTTTGTTGTTACGCTTCTGTTTTTGTACTCTAACCCAAATTCAAATTCAAATCAAATAAGAAACACTTGCCACAGCCTGGCGTCGCAGTACGCAGACATGAGCCGGCAACTGAGGTTCACCATCCAGCCGCCGGCAGGCGACGAACTCCACTCCGATCTCGTCGAGATCAACTTAAACAGCGGCCGCACACAAGCCAAACAGCAGTCGGCGCAGGCCCTGGACGAGCTGCTGCAGGCGCGCACGACGGCCACGCTGCCCACGCATCGCGGCTATCCCTATGGCTATGGCGACACGGACGACGAGGCGGACTTCTACTTTTGCAAGAAGTCGAATTCCACGGGCCAGCTGGCCGAGAAGGTGTCGCCGCCGCCGCCCTCCGCCACGAACATCAGCTGCCTGCGTCAAATGTACTGTCCCAAATGCAACGAGCGGCTGCACGAGCAGGGCGTGCGCCTGGAGCGTCTAATCACACTGTGGTGGGTATATCTATCATATTGCTAGCGGCGCTTACTAACTGTTTTTTAATTGCGTCAGCTGCTTTGCCCTGCTGCCACTGTATCCCTGCTGCATGCGACGCGCCAAGGATGACTGCAAGGTCATCTGCGGCAAGTGCGGCTATCTGCTGGGCGCGTGGAAGCGTCAGTGAGATGCCGCACTTCAGTTTAGTTCATGTTTTGTAGTTATAATTTTTTTGCATTTTTGTTTCGTTAGTTTTTAAGCAACAATTGACCTTGCAATAGTCGAAAACGATTGTTTTTATTTTTATTGAAGATGCGCACGCAACTCATGTGAGAGTGGGAGTCGCGCTCTCGCTCTCGCACTCACTCTCTCTCCCTCTCTCACTCTCTCTTTCTGTGTGGCGCTCTTTTGGCGCTGCCTTCGTTTTGTTTGGCTAATATTGTGCCGCCTGGCGCGGCGCCCAGTCGCAATGTCAAGCGCGCCGAAGATGTTGTCTGAACTGGAACAGCAGCTGGATAATGACTCCGCTGTGACGGCCACACTGGAACTGGAGGAGGAGCTGCAGCCCCACCCATACCCGCTAAAGCCGCAGCTGCGCTTCTATAGCGTCGGCCCCAGCACCTATCGGGTGCTCTGTCCGCTGTGCCAGCATCGCTCGCGCTCCGAAACGGTGCAAATGGCCGGCGCTCTGGGCCAGCTCAGCTGCCTGCTATCCGCGCTGTCTTGGTGTGTAGAGAGAAATGAGTTCTAGATATGTATATACATATACATACATTCATATGTATAATGATATCATCTTTTGTATAATTGCCATTGCAGCTGCTTTCCCATCTTTGCGCTGACCTGCGTCTATTCGTGCCTGCAGAGCCGTCTCAAGAGCAAGCGCGTCTTCTGCAGCAGCTGCGGCGGTCACTTGGGCTTCCACTGGCGTCCCATTTAGTACACGTTTTCCACATTTTCACAAGTGCTCACTATAAATAAACGCAGTTTTGCGCAGCTGTTGCCAATTTTCAGCATTTTCTTCGTTTTGTTTTTTTTCAATAATTACGCATATTTTTCTGTCAGCGCGTCCGTCCACTCAACCACTCAGCCACACACCCACTCAACCACACTCTCACTCTCACTCTCGCGGGAGGAATCTGCTCTCGGACATTCGCTGGCATTTCGCATTTGTTTTGGCACTTTTCAGTCGCTCTGCGCCCGTCGTTGTCATCAAATGGCCAGCACTGAGAGTCTGGACGGCAGCGCCTGTGATTTCGGCGGCATATCGGCGGTGCCGCAGGTGGGTCACCTGCCCGTCGAGCCGCTGGAGTTTGTCTGCCCCGCCTGCCAGCACCTACAGACGAGCCACGTACAACGAGAAGCGGTCACCTGTCTACAGAAGTTCGCCTGCACCGTGAACTGGCTGCTCTGCTGGTGCGTAAAGCAGTCCCTAAGGCCTAATCTCCACTATTATATACTCTTCCACTTCCTTGTAGCAATCCCATACGCTGGAACGGGCGACATGACATCAATCATTACTGCAGCGCCTGCGGCTGCTTCGTCGGACGCCACATCTCGCTGAGCTGGTACAAACGCGCCCTGTTCCGGATGCAGCGCATGGAGGTGGAGGACAATGGGCGTTGGGTGCGCTTCCGCAAGGTGGAGAAGGAGCAGCTGGACGAGAAGAAACTGGGCAAGCAGCGTGCGGCGCTGAAGCAAACATAAAACGACGTTAATTTTTGTATATTTAATTAAGTTTTGTACTTTTGTAGAAATTGTTTTATATACAAAATGCACTTAAAACTTAATTCAAGTTCAATAACATATTAGTTAAAAGGTTAACAGCGATCTAGTGGCTCATTTGAACTCAAAACCAGCTCATTCCAGATCTAGTTTAAATTGCATTTTTTTAACGGCGACAACGTTTCTATTTTACAGGAGTTTAAGTATTCCTACTTCTTAAAGTTGCAAATCTACAGTTACACACTTGAGAACGTGAAAGAGCATCAAAGCTCGCTCAGCAGCTTTTGGCGTCGCTCACTTCAAATTTTTCGCTCAGTTGTGACGTAACTTGCAAACAGAACGTGCTTTGTTTAGCGAATCTCATAATAAACAAATTAAAACCGGGTCTTTCAGCTGAACGGGAGCTGTTCGACGCTTATCGCGGCGCCGCATTTAATTGGTTGCCCCGACCGGCAATC
Organism: Drosophila lacertosa; assembly: GCA_004143845.1. Taxonomy (NCBI): domain Eukaryota; kingdom Metazoa; phylum Arthropoda; class Insecta; order Diptera; family Drosophilidae; genus Drosophila; species Drosophila lacertosa. Next base: position 109,309 of record SCDZ01000321.1, read on the forward strand.
GGAACACCCTGTAATTGTGCCTCAATTACAGGCGATTCAGTTTCGTTTCTTATTCAGTTCGCGCTGGAATTCCGTTGCATACACAGCGATCAAAATGTTCTTGTTTGTGCTGCTGTCGATATCGCTGGGATTGCTGGTGCAATATGTAATGCGCATTTACAGCTATTGGCAGCGCGAGGGCGTGGACGAAGAGCGAGCCACATTTCCGTTTGGTGTCTTGGACAAGCTGGTGAAGCGCGAGCGCGGCTTCGGACTCATCATTAGCGATGTCTACGAACGCCACGACACGAAAATTGTGGGCATCTACATGATGAACAAGCCCACGCTGCTGGTGCGCGACGCTCAGCTGGCCCGCCAGGTCTTGACCAGCAGCTTTGGCAGCTTCCACGATCGCGGCGTTTACGTGGACGAGAAACACGATCCACTCTCCGCGAATCTCTTCAACCTGCAGGGCGCCTCCTGGCGCAATCTGCGCGCCAAATTGACGCCGTCCTTCTCCTCGGGCAAGATCAAGGGCATGTTCAGCACGATCGACGATGTGGGCGACCGACTGGTGCAGCATTTACAGGGTGTGCTGGAGAAGGCGCCCAATGATCCAATCGAAATCAAGCAGAAACTCACCACCTACGCCGTGGACATTATTGGTTCAGTGATCTTCGGTCTAGACATCGATAGCTTCACCAACCCCAAAAACGAATTTCGCGCAGTCAGCGATTCAATTTTAGTAGAAGACGGCATGCTGCTCAAGGTCCACAACATGGCCTCGGTTATATTTCCACCGTGAGTAAATTTCATAATCGTGCTTCGATAAAAGTATCATGAACTTATCCACAGACTGGCCAAGCTAATGAATCGCCTGGGCTACGAGAATCAGGTGCTGATCAAACTGCGCGACATAATGCGGCACACCATCGAGTTCCGGGAGGAGCACAATGTTGTGCGCAAGGATCTGCTGCAGCTGCTCATCCGTCTGCGCAACACGGGCAAGATCGGCGATGATGACGACGAGGTGTGGGACATTGAGACGGCCCAGGAGGAGCTCAAGGCCATGTCCATTGACAAGATTGCCGCCCAAGGGTTTCTCTTCTACATCGCTGGCTCCGAGACAACCGCGGCCACATCCTCATTCACGCTCTACGAGCTGGCCATGTACCCGGAGCTGCTCAAGGAAGCGCGCGACGAGGTGGATGCGGTTATGGAGAAGCACAATCTTAAACGCGGCGACAAGTTCACCTACGATGCAGTGCAGGATCTCAAGTTCTTAGATCTGTGCATTCTGGGTGAGTTTGTAATATACAGAAATAGATTATTTTTTGTATTTAACTTTTTGAACAGAATCTATACGCAAATATCCTGGCCTGCCGTTCCTCAATCGCGAGTGCACGCAGGACTTTCCGGTGCCCGACATGAACTACACCATCAAGAAGGGCACGCCCATTATAATCTCTCTCTTTGGCATGCAACGCGATCCCAACTATTTTCCCAATCCCGACGTCTACGATCCTCATCGCTTTCATGCCGACATCATGAACTACGACCAAACGGCTTATATGCCCTTCGGCGAGGGTCCAAGGCACTGCATTGGTAGGTTGACCTAATCAGCAAGGACTTCAACTTCTAATGGTCTCCTTTTGTTATTTGGCAGCGATGCGCATGGGCAAAATTAACGCCAAGGTGGCTGTCGCCAAGGTGCTGGCCAACTTTGATCTGCTGCCCGCTCCACGCAAGGAGGTCAAGTTCCGCTTTGATCCTGCGCCTGTGCTGCTGCCCGAGGGTGGCCTCAATGTGCGCCTAGCGAAGAGGGCCTAAGCTTTTAATTTATGCCATCAATTGGCTATGAGCTATTAAAATATATATTGTGTATGCATGGCAAATTGCTTTAGAGTCAACTGAATTCGTTTCTTTTAGCCACTTGGTATATAAACAAGAGATAAGGCCAAACTTACCAAGTTTCAAGTTCAATTGAGAGGGAGAGACAACCTCTCTCTCTCTCTCTCTCTCTTGCATGCTCTCTTTGCGTGTGAGGGAGTTATCGAACAGCTGTGACTCTCTCCCTCTCACTCTTGTTTCAGTGACGTCATGAACAAGTTTCGGCTTAACCAGCTGTCTTATCAACCAAACATTGGCAGCCGAAGTGTTATCGCGTGTTTAGCTAGACGAATACCCTGTATAAAACTGGCCAGCAACCAGGCAACGAGCTCAATCGACAAAGTGCCTTTCATTTTGCATTTTATCAGTTTGGAAAATGTTTTTCTTGCTGCTGTTGGTGAGTTTATCACTGATCCTGTTGGTGCAATACATTAGACGCACCTATGGCCACTGGCCAAGGAGCCGGCCTGGGCTATGAGAATCATATTCTCGCACAGCTGCGCGACATCATGAAGCGCACCATCGAGTTCCGGGAGGAGCACAATGTGGTGCGCAAGGATCTGCTGCAGCTGCTCATCCGTTTGCGCAACACGGGCAAGATCGGCAAGGACGACGACGAGGTGTGGGACATTGAGACGGCCAAGGAGGAGCTGAAGACCATGTCCATCGAGAAGATTGCGGCGCAGGGATTCATCTTCTATGTAGCCGGTTCGGAGAGCACCGCGGCGACGGCTTCCTTCACGCTCTACGAGCTGGCCATGTACCCGCAGCTGCTGAAGGAGGCGCGCGACGAGCTGGATGCGGTTCTGGCCAGGCACCAGATCAAACGCGGCGACAAGTTCACCTACGATGCAGTGCAGGATCTTAAATTCTTGGATAAGTGTATAACGGGTAAGTGAGCTGCCAACTTCGGTGATCACTGATCAAGTAATCTTTTACAGAAACTATTCGCAAATATCCTGGACTGCCGTTCCTCAATCGCAGGACTTTCCGGTGCCCGACATGAACTACACCATCAAGAAGGGCACGCCTATATTAATTTCTCTCTTTGGCATACAACGCGATCCCAACTACTTTCCCAATCCCGACGATTACGATCCCCATCGCTTTGACGCGGATGTCCTGAACTACGACCAGACTGCTTTCATGCCCTTTGGCGATGGGCCCAGACACTGCATTGGTAGCTTCCATTGATTACCAATAATTTGTGTTTTTTATTTATTTTCTTTTTGCTATTATAGCCATGCGCATGGGCAAGGTTAACTCGAAGGTGGCCGTGGCCAAGGTTCTGGCCAACTTTGATCTGCTGCCCGCTCCACGCAAAGAGGTCAAGTTCAGCTTTAATCCAGCGCCCGTGCTAATCCCGGAGGGGGGCTTAAAGCTGCGCCTCTCGCGGCGTCTCTGAAGCAGCTAAATTCTGTAAACAAGCAAAATAAAATATGCTGAAATCTGACAGCTTTCGTGTGGTGTGTATGCGGAATGTAGATATATACATATACATATATATATATATATATATATAGATATACGATCGATGGGGTTTCGTAATGTGTGACGCGTCCAAAAATGTTTCCCATTTGTTGAGCAAATAAACAAAAAGCAGTTTGTTTGTTGCTGTTGCTCTGCTTTCGGCTCGGCTGGTTCTGAATAGCTCCAGTCGCCGACGATGACGATGACATCATAGAGAGAATCCGCATTGCGTATACGCCCCGTGAGCGCGCAATTCTCTCGCACTTGCCGCATCTAACCAGAGCGCTGTCTGCTGTCTGCTGGCTGTGCCCCGCCAGTTACAATGGAGACGCACACGCTGCAGATCAAACTGCTGCCGGCGCATACAGCCGAGGAGCGTGCCCGCAACATCATTGCCAACGTCGTGGTCGAGGATCATCAGGCATCGCTGGTGCCCTACATCGATGACCATGACGTGAACCATGCGCCCTGCGAGAAGATCACGCTGTTGAGCAGCCTGGAGGCGACGCCTGCAACACCAAGTCCTGCCCGCCTGCGCTACTATCGACCGGGTCCGTCCACGTACAAGCTGCTGTGTCCGCTGTGCCGCGAGAGAAGCGATGCGGCCGTCATGCGTGCCGCTGGCTGCAAGGATGCCAGCTGCTGCCTGAGTTTACTCTCCTGGTAAGGAATCGAACCATTTGAGTTTTAGCCAAATTGATCAATTTTATTTTATATTTTGTTTTGGGTCTTAGCGTGTTTCCCATTTTCTGGATCTGCTGCATTTGCACCTGGTGCGGCTGCAATCGCGAGTGGACCACCAAGGGCGTCTACTGCAGCCACTGCGGCGGCAAACTGGGCATTCAGAGCAAGTCCGATTAGGTCAATTAAAATGAAATAAATGCCACGCATAGTTTGTTTTAATTCTATTACGCAGCTAACTCAATTAAATCAACAAGCGCTCTCTTCCATTCACTCTCTCTCGCTTGCTGCTCTCCCTCTCTTTCTCTCTCTCTGCCTCTCTCTTTTGCTGTTGTCCAAAACAGGTTGCCCCTTGGCTTTGGCCATATTACGCTTTCAGTACTCGTATTTATTCAGCTATGGCGACAACGTTGGCGACCGCGACGACGGCGTCTGCCGAGGAAGTGGAGCAGGTCGAGCATTTGGCCAAGGAGCATAATATCTATGAGAACTTTGCCACGCCGCTGGCGGGCACTGTGCTTAATTTGCCGCGCGAGTCCGTGCTGCTGAAGTGTCCTGCGTGCGGCATCAAGGATCAGAGCGTGGTGCAAAACGATCTCAAGTGGTGGGCCAGCGAACTAAATCGCATTGTTGGCTGCCTCTTTGTGTGAGTTAAACCCAAACCCAAAGTCAAAGCCAAAGCAACTAATTGTTAGCTGAATTGAATTGTCCTTCTTGCAGGACCTTTTGCTGCTGCTGCTGCCTGAACTATATTGTGCCCTGCAAGCAAACCGATCGCAGCCATTATTGCGGCAACTGCGGCTGCTACTTTGGGCGCGCCATGAAGCGACGTGCCCCACTCAAAATCAAGGCGAACGCCAGCCAATAATCGCCCACTCTCCCACCCGACGAATTTTCTATATATCTTCTATCTTTTTCAAATAAACACGAACCCAAAAAAAAATTGTCTTTCATATTCACCACCAGCTGCTCAGTCTCAAATCGCACGCGCTGCAAACAACACGACGCCGCTCGCACAACAACAACAACAACAACGACAACAACAACAACATGGCCGAGGAACTTGCGCCCGTTTACTTTGCCGTCGGTCCGAACGCCCGTGAGATCACCTGCCCGTACTGCAAGGTCCTGACCAGGACACGTCTGGTGCGCTCCTGGCTACGCTGCTGCACCAAGCGGCATCATTGCGGCGCCTGCGGCGAGTACCTGGGCGTCTACAGGCGTCCCCAGCTATGATCACACTTTTATGTATACAATAAAGAGCTGTTGCTGTTAATTTCCATACGAATGCCTCTGTGTGTGTGTGTTTTAATTAATTGCCCAGCAAGATTTTTACGCTCTCGCTCTCTTTCATTCTCTCATTATTCGCGCTCTCTGCGCTGTGCTTTTTTTGTGCGCTGGGGCGTCGCTGGTTTTCAGTTACGCGTCGCACGGCAGCGAGCACACAACATGACCAAAGTGGAGCCGCAAGTGATCGCCATCAGCATCAGCAGCGCCAAGGCCCAAGTGGGCTACCTGCAAACGGTCTCCACGATGGTCAATTGCCCATCGTGCGAGCACTTCCAGCTGAGCGTTGTCCAGCACGAGGCGGTCAGCTGCCTGCAGCGTCTGCTCGGCATGACCAAGCTATGGTGAGTCCAGGTAGTGTTTATGGGTACTCCTTTAAATGTCCTTCCTCGCTTGCAGCAAGAGCTGGTCTGGCCGCACGGACATCAATCATTATTGCGGCCACTGCGGCTGCTTCATTGGCCGCCATGTGCCCATTGGCTGCTACGAACGCTGCCTGTCCAGATCCGCTCGCAAGCAGGCGGTCGTCGATGAGATGCGCCTCAAGACCAAGCCCAAGGATTGCGCAGTGCGCGCCCAAAAGTCCCGGGAACAGATCCTGGCCAAGCGCGAAGAGAAACGCGCTAAGCGCGAGGCCCAAAATCAAAACCAGACGGTGCTGCCTGCAAAATGAGCAGCAACGACTGCTCAATACTCTGTTATTATTATTTAAACAGAAATCTATTTTGATTATTGAGTTTGTATTTTTTACAACTGCAATTCAAAGGCAGCTGCTTTTTATACACATCTATTTTATACTAATATAAATAAAATAAAAATAAGCTTCTGGAGTCTAAACTAAAAATATAGTTTTTAAATCAAATTTTTTGGATACTTACTTTTTGTTCCAATAGCTGCTCACTGATATAAAGCTCCGATATTTACTATATTTTTTACATACATTACATTATGTACTCAGGAATCCAATAAAGTTTGTTCTGGGAAAAATCAAAAAAAAATATAAAAATTTCCAACACAAAAACTAATGTTTTAACCGATTGCTCCTATGGTAGCTACATAAAATAGAGGTCCAATATTGATATTATTTTGCAGATATGTTAAGAACATAAATGTTATTTTAAATACTAAAATTGCTGCGGATATCACATATCACAGACATATAAATATTACTATAACTTATCGGCTGTTGTAACAGATCTAAAGTATAAGTATATATAGTATAATAAGTCCTCGCTCTGTGTTGAATACGTTTCAACACAATATAACTGTACTCTCTGCTGGGGTATAAGAAAATGGTTGTTGTCTTGGCTAAAGCAGCTTTTAGCTGATGAGCGAAAAAAAAGCTGCTCGTGGGTCGCAGTTCAAATACTTATATACATATATAAACATATATATATATATTTTAAATTAGTTTTTGTTGAGACGCATAAAATTTGTGAAATTGATTAGGTGGGCACAAATTCGCGATTGGGTCTGATGCAGTTGTTCTCGCGATCGTAGATGCCCAGGAAGCTCTTGCAGTTGGCGCAGTGCAGATACTCGCGATTGTCGCTCGGGTTGAGGCAGGGCAGGAAGCAGAAGGGCCAACAGTTGGCCACACAGGCCGCCGAGCAGCCGGTGCTGCTGTAGAACTCGTTGCTGGTCTTGATCAACGGCCGGCGATTGCAGCCGCAGCCAGGACAATAAATGCAGCCCTCCGTTGGCATCCAGCGCTCGATGGAGGTGCGATAGAATTGGCGTCTATTCAAGTCCTTCGAGTCGATGGGACGCGGCTGATGCTTTTTGGTCTCATGCGGCGGAGCCTCATGCGGCGAAGCCTCATGCGGCGGAGCCTCGTTGTGATTCTTGCGCTGTATATCTGAGGATCGAAGGATGAGTTAAGCGAATATCCCGTTTAGGCCACCTCCACTTACAACGTTCAGCCTCGTTGGCCATTTCCGCCTCGGACATGCCCGTCATTTTGCTTATCTGCGAGAGACGCTCCTCGCTGATGCCGTGCTCGGCGGCCAGCTTGTGCAGATTTTGGACCTTCTCGTTGGACTCCTCAATGATCTCCGGATGATCCTTCTGGACGTGCCGCACCAAACAGCTGGTATCGTAGCGCGAACACTTCAAAATCTTCAGGCACTTGAGACAGCGCAAATATTGGACATCGGTGGGCTGTGTTGACATCGCTAATGGCTAATGGCTAATGGCTAATTATTGATATTCCACTAAAAATATAAAACGCAAATTTAACGATTGTTTTGTTGTGTGGGAACGGTATCTTTTAAGAGCCAAAAAGTTACTAGGTTTTTTTTAGTTCTGACAGCAAAAATGTGAATCGAATGAAAATATTGCTTTTATATATTTTTTTTATAGCTAAAGATTTGCTAAACATGTCAAAGAGGAAACTAAATTTTTTTATTTTTTTTTTGTTATTATAAACATGCGTACCTTTTATTTCTTCGCTTCCTTACCAATATAAATCAAGGTTATTTATCTAAATATAATATTCGCTGCTCTCAAGTTTAATTGCTCCTTTTTATATAAAATATATTTCTGTTTCTAATTCTTCTTTGACATATCAGACTTTAAAATCAAAAGATCTTGTATAAGTTTTTAAACATATAAAGGTATATTCCTATTAACAACAAAAAATCGAAGTATATAATTTTAAAATCTGTACTTAATACATTCATAAACACATTGTGTAAAGTGCTTGAGGGATATAAAAGCCCCATTGACAATGTCATGCCAGCCTGAACCTCTTTGAGTTATGTTTTATATATTTATTAAAAAGAGAAGAAGAAGAAATCTATGTACCCATAATTCCATTGAAGCGTCGAAAATTTTATTGTCTGTCATGTGCCGCAAGCAGCTTCGGCTTCAGCTTCAGCATCAGCTTCATTCAGTTCTTGCCATGGTAACAAATAAAGTCATATGACTTGGTGGCGCCCCTGGATGGGGCAACTAGACGAGGGCCGGGGCTTGACGGAAACGGTGTGCCACACATAGCACATACAACATACAGTCACTCCAATTGGTGGAGAGTTGCCTTTATTTATTTGTATTATTTTCTTTTTTTTTTTTATATTTTGCTTCTTTGGCGCATTTCATCAAAATTGATTTTTTTTCCTTTTTATTTTTTCTTTACTACATTTACAGGATGAGGTCGTCATTTTGCGTTGTGTTGCGTGGCTTTCACTTTCACTTTGACTTTCGCACGATTCACCGGCACTGAAGGCGGCCCCGCCTCGAACCGAGCTTGTTACTCATACGCAGCGTGGTGCGGTGCGCACGGAAAAGCGAACGCGTCTGCATTTCTTTGCGTACTTCACGTAATTGCTGCCTTTGTCTGCCCGCCTCAAGTTGTCATTAGAATCGAACTGCGGCTGGAACTGTGTTCTGTTATTTGCTCAGAGTGATGGCTGCTTATTGGTTTGGCATACGGATATGGAGACGAGTCTATTTCACCAGCGCCTTAGCTATATTATTGGAAATATTTAATTGTGGTTTTTTTACAGTTTATTTATAGATTTGCTTACACTTAAAACTCTCGTACATTTATCAGGCTAATATAAAAATACAGTTTTTAACTTGTATGTGTGTTTTTTGTTGTTGTTGTTGTTTGTTTTGTTTCGTTTTGTGTTTTTAAATTTTGGCTTTGGAAGCTGTTCTTTCATTTTGTTTGCACTTAACACTGAATTACTTAAATACAATTACAATTCGCTGAATCAAAAAAATGTTAACATGATTTTTCGTTACTGTCACATTTCCCCTTATACTAACACACGCACACACAGACATACACAAATATAGCATATATGTATATATATATATAGTACTTTTACAGAGATAACTAAAGGTAGCATCCACTTCGCTATGTTTTGCGGCACAAAAAACAATGAGGTGCACTGAAGTGTGACTAATAGGAAATGCGTTTTTTGTATGTTTTTTTTTGTGTCTCTCTACAATTTTATTTCGCTTGCTCGACGCAGTTTCAGCAAATGTCTCTTGGTGGTTGTTGTCGTAGTTGTTTTTGGTTGTTGTTGTTGTTGCTCTTGCACATTTTCATTTATTTACTCTATTTACTCGTAGTTGGACCTAAACGCAGTTATGCGTACTTCGAACGGTTATAGTTATAGAAAAATAAAATCATCTAGCTTGTAAAATTGGACTATTGCCGAGTTCCATTCACAATGTCAGCTCAGCTTGCATATGTACAACGATCTTTTTGTGTATTACAAAAATGAATTACTTAATTAGTTTATGGTGTTTTTATGTTTATGTTATGGGTTAGGTTTTCGTATCGTAGCAGTTTCCCCTTTCCCCTTTCCACCTTACCCGTTCACATTCCCCCAGTTCAAAGCTGCTTTTAACTAATCTACTTTTACTTTCACTTTGAGGCACATTCAGTTTGAATCATATTACAAATTTATAAAGTTACGCTAAAAAAAACAAACATTTTTCACTGTTGTACCTGTATCCTTTAGCCCCGTTCCCCCCCCCCCCCCACTTGGATTTAGCGCTGCCCTAAAACTAATTGTAAAAATTAAAAATTGATTTACACGCGCGCGTCGAACTGGCGCCCAGCCAAGTCACAACAAAGTGGCCCCCACCCCAAACCCAACCCAACCCAACTAAATCCCTTCTTTTTTTTTTAATTTGCAGCTCCCTTTTTGCATGCTCGTAACTCCCTTAAGTTTCATGCAGTTAGGAGCGAGGCGCGACCTTTGGAATGTCGCCATGTGAATGTGCTGTCCCTGCTCGGGCGCCGCTTTAGAGCGTATTCTGTTTGGCCGCATCGCCGCTTTTGGCAGCCGACTCGAGGCGCGCACGTGGGCGCCGCTTGGTCTGCAGGGAATACAATCGTCCGCTGCGTGCGCGCATCTGTGGCTCAGCATCGCGTCCCGCTGCGCCCGCAGAGCCGCCCGCACCGCCGCCGCCAATGCCACCAGCGCTGTAAATGATGGAACGACTATTAAGAGCTGTGTGAAGTGCAAATACACGTTAAGACACTCACTTGAGCTCGAGCTTGGCCAGGCGCTGCTTGATTTTGGCCTGGCTGGCCGTGTACTCGGCTAGCAGGCGGGCCAGACGCATGTTTAAGTTCTCGACGGACAGCTCCAGTTTCTCGATGCCGCCCTCGATGCTGTCGTGCACGCGCTGCGAATCTGGCGAAAGCAAACAGGGAAACGGAAGTGCGTTAGTTAGCTGCCTGACAGCCGGAAGTGGCCCCAAAAAAAAAATAAACAAATTCTATTGGCCTCAATTACCCGCAAAGATTTGCTCGTCGAGCAGACCGTCCTTGCGCAGCAGCTGACAGCCGCGCTGGGTGAGCGTGGAGCGCGCCTCCGGATAGTCGGCCAGCGTCTCCCACAGGTCGCGTTTGGCCAGACAAAACAGATCCGAGTAGCCCAGCGAACGCACATTGGCCGTGCGACGATTGCCCGTCCGGTTGCCGGCAATCTCCAGCACGGACACCTCGCCAAAGACGGAGCCGGCGCCCAGGGTGGCCAGCACAGTGATGCCATCGTCGCCGACGACGGACAGCTTGCCGCGCTTCACAATATACATCTCCTTGCCGACGTCGCCCTTGCGACAAATGTAGTCGCCCGGGCTGAACACCTGCAGCTTCAGCTTGAGCACCAGAGCCTCCAGCAGACCGGGCTCGGTGTCATGAAAGATGCGCACCTGCTTCAGCGTGTCCATGTGCACCTGTATGGCAATCTCCGCCTTCAGCTTGTCGGGCAGGGCGGCCAGGACGCGCTCCTCGTCGAGAGCGCCACTCTGCGACCAGGTGTAGGCGAACCAGCGGATAACACGCGCCTCCAGCTCGTGGCCCACACGCCGGAAGGCCATATACTGCTTGACGCCATCCATGCGGTTCTGGAACTCCACACGCGCCACATTCATGTTCGATATCATCGAGCCGATGTTACCTGGAGACAAACGCAATGATATCCTTTACAAAATTGCCATAAAATACTTGTCTCAATACCCTGCAGTCAATAAAAACGGCAAACACGAAAGTGGGCCAATTGTTATAAATGGCAGCAGACTTTTGCGCACCCTTGAGCCAGACACAATCTTGATGAGGACGCCTCAGCTCAGCCCAGCTCGTCTTGGCCTTGGCCGAGAAACTTTTTTTTTAATGCAAGTTCACATAAATAGAATAAGTCGCAGTTTTACGTCACGTTATTTGGCAATTATGTTGTGTTTAAGCAACTTCTTTTTTAAGTGCGTTAATAAAACTGTTTGTGTTTAACAAAGCAATCAAATATTTTTTGCTATAAACAAAGAATAAAAATATTCACTGAAATCAATAAAAATCGAAATGCTGAATTCAAATTCGTAATAGAATTTCTTAAATTACCACGCATAAGTCAAAGTTGAAAACAATTGATTATCTTAGCGCTTAAGATTGAGATTAACAGGGTATGCTTGCTGTCAGGCACACTTATTGTAGACACACGCATTTGGCTGGAGGCTCATTTTAATTTCGACTGCCATTTCCGCTGCCTGCCATTGAAGATGAAGATGAAGATGAGGACGAGGCGCGCCACTCGTGAGTCGTAAATTCTTCAAGGGGCCCAAGCGGCGTATGCGTAACGCGTGGCACAAAGGCGACTAATGGCGGCACTTCCGGTGCACAGACACCGACAGATCGACATGGGTAACTGTAGATGTGTGTGTGAATATATATGGTGGTAAAATATGCCACTTTGACGAACTTTGCATTCATCATGGTAAGTAAATTTGTTTGCCCAGATGTCAGACGGCGAGCAGCGCCCAAGGCATCAGAAGAAGAGCCAACGGCAGCTGCCCGGTAATGGCAGCGATAAGAAGGACGACAAAAATGATAAAAAGGCACGTTTGCCAAAAAGCGTAGCGAATGTGAAGGCGTCGACAGCAACAAATCAACCCCGCACATGCCAAAAAACAAAACAAAACAAAGTGGAACAGCAAAGCGTAATGAATAATGTGGGTCAAACTTGGTGGTTGGGGGGGGGGGGGGGGGGGGGGGAAGGAAAAAAAGGGGGGGGGGGGGCTGCAACCAATTAAACGATCAGACGAAATATTTGCGTAAACAATGCGCCAAAACAAACACGACAACCCAAAAAACAAAAAAAAGGGAGCAACCCCCAATCCCCATGGGGTGTTAAAACAACAATACTAAAGTAAAGTAGAAGGAGACTCACCCACAATGGTGGCAAAGATGAGCACGCCGGCGAGAAAGTCGGCAACGACAAATAAGTATTCCACATCATTCTCCGGCGTCGGCGTCTCGCCAATCGTTGTCAGCGTCAGCGTGGACCAGTAAAAGCTGTAGATATATTGGCGCTGCAGCGTATTGTTCCGCGTCCCGTTCAGATTGTAGACCCAGGAATCCGAGCTGAAGCCAATCTCGTAGCTGATGGCAAAGTACATGCAGGCGTTCCAATGGATCAGCACCAAAATGGCCAGCACCACCTTGCAGATGCGAAAGGCGTTCGGATAGCCGGTGGCCGTTTCCGTTCGATCGAACCATTCCCAGAGGCGTGGCAGGCGGAGCAGGCGATTCAAGCGCACAATCACCGGACAGGGCAGATAGAGGCTGGAGCAGGTCTCGGGCGGCCACCAGATGTAGGCCAGGTCCGTGGGCAGCATGGACAGCACGTCCAGATACCAGCCTTTGGTGTGAAAATAATGGCGACGCAGCCGGAACGCATCGCGCACCAACAGACCCTGGTCCAGAAAGCCTGCGGGGCGAGACGAAAGGATTAGGCCAAGCTTATGAAGGAGTGTAAGAGTTTGTGTTTTGTTTTTGTTTATTGTTTTTTTTTTTTTGTGACTTTCAGTTATTGTTTTGCTTGCCACATGCAGCGCGACATTTCACAGTCCGTGGCGCTTTTGTTGCCGTACAGCGAAGGGGAAAATGCAAAACAAAAAGTAAAACTAAAACTTTGATACCCTCCTTGCAACTGGATAATCCCCTAACTTTGTTTACACAACCGCATTTTAGTAGAATTTCTGCTTGTTTAAATGAAATACGCACCTTACTTGCATTTCAAACTTAACTTAGCAAGACTACAACTTTAACAGTGCTATCTATTCATATATTCCAGATTCTAATCATTTCTATTATAATCCATGAATCTAATTAAATGCCTCTTCACAAAATGCTTCAAAGTTTTTATAGCAATAAAAATTAGTGGCACTTTTAAGCAGTCTTATGAAATAATGCGAGTGCCTTTCCAAGAATTGAGCCAGCAAAGATAAGGACTCCTGCACTTAATGCAGTTAGACGAGTTCCTGGTATCATGTTATAAGCACTTATAAAAAGATAAATAAAGCCACATTGTGAAAGGCCGCAATTAGTTGGCTTTTAGCTTTAAACGTAAAGTTAGCTTTAGTTGAATAAATGTATAAGAGAAACTGCATATGAAATATTGTGAAATATAAATATTAATTGCAATGTATAAAAGAACAAACCCTTTAGTTTCAAATGTAATTCCTATATACAAAGAATTTCTGGAAATTACAATTATTTAAATTAACTGGGAAACTGCGAAAAATAAGAAAAAACAGATGTTTTCGTTAAAATAAATGCAAATTGAAGGCATCATATTATGGAATATGCAAATTAACATTTTTTTTTTTCACAATCTGATGAATATTATATGACGGACCAAAACCCTGAATAAAACTTAGTATTATATGCATATATAAGAAATTAAGCAGCACACATAATAAACTGTATAAATTCTAGAATTTCTTTCGATTGCTATTGTTACATTTCCGTTTGGTATTCAACAATGAAATTCCTGCTAAACAGTTGTATTTTGACTAACTTCACAAAGTTACGTAGCTCGCGGCGAGAGTATTGCAAAGCGTTTTGTTGCTGCTGTCTGAAATGTCAAGGCTGGCTTATCCCTGCATTTGGCAACTCACCCACACACACACACACATACACATTTATATATATATATATATATGTATATATATGCTACTGATGTATGCATGTTATATGTAAGCAAATGGCTTTTCTGGCAGCGCTTAGTTGCCATTGTCTGCGGCGGCTTAGTTCGACCAAAATTCACCAAGTCTCATTTGCATAAGCAGCGTTCTCCCTCTTCCTCTCGCTCTCTCTCTGTCTGTTTCTCCTGTTGGCACCTGTGACCTGGTTGGGCTGAACTTACCCTCGTGCATATGCACCAGCGTATCCAGCAGGTAAATGAAATCGCATAGATAATCCAGAGTGTACCAAACGGCGGGTGCGCTCTTGTTGATCTCCCAGAAAACGGAGCGACCCACCACAAAGATGATATTGTAGAGCACCGCCAGCGACACCACAGCGAGCCACTGTCAACGCAAAAGTGTCAGTGTTAAAAGTGCTGTTAGCTAATGGAATGAAATGGAACTTACCCTGTAGTGTGACTGCAGCGTGGGGTCCACCGACAGCCGATTGCAGAGGGCGCTGGTGCCGCGTATCTCGCTGGACAGCGCCGCATCGTCCATGGCGCCAGCCTTGCCCAGCTTGTCCGTGTTGGTGGTGTTCGAGAACTTCTCGAGAAACCAATCGGGCGGCTTGGCGCGACTCCGTTTCGTCAGCCGTTGTCGCAGTGCCTGCAGCGTTCTTCGCAGCGCTGACGGTTTGCTTCGCTTGTTCGGCTCCTGCGAGTTGTTAAGGATGATAAAAACACGAAAGAGAGAAGTTGAGCTGAAAGTTTGTCGACCCGCACATTAAATGTGCCACACAACTGGCGCGCGAGCGCTAATTGAAACATTTTAATGGCCATCTTCAGTGCCTTTGTGCGCTTTCCAATCTGTGGCCGGGGTAACAACATTAAAACTTGGTCAGCAACTTGCAAGTTTGGCGCTTAAATTTGTTATGTCTGCACAGCTGCAGCATGACGAGGGCACAAGGGGCAGCTTCAACTGATGGGCCACTAGTTATGTACACATTTAATAGTTGCACATGACACAGCCAATGTCGGACACACTGCTTGGAGAGTTTCATTTTTCAATTGGCCTAGTTTGCTTGGTTTCGTTTCAACTTTTGCCAAAGGGCTATTGGGGCCATAATTTATGTAATTGAAACTGAATCGTATGTAAATTGCATGTGTAATTAACTTTCTCAGTCTGTTGCATTCGCAAGCTGCCGTTTCTTCTTACGCTCAAAGTTATTTAACTAGACATTTAAATGCTCATAAGTTTTATGTCTTTTCTTTTCAGCAGCTAATGCGCTTTTTATGGCCTTAATAATATGTAAGTATTTGTAATATTGTTGTTAACAAATTTAATTTTTTTTTATAGCAATGTTTTTTTCTCTATTTCGACCCATTTTATACCCCTCTCTTATTCTCGTTCTCTGTCTTTAATCCCCTCTCTTGTTATTTAACCTGTCCCTCTCTCATATTCTCTCTCTCTCTCTCTCATCCTATTCCTCTCCTGGTCTAATTTTGTCACTATCACTTTCACACTGCACCACAAACGAAACTTTTGCACACAAATTTTATGTAGCTTAATTGAAATCTTGAGAATCCTGTAGAAGGGCGTTACTATTATAAATAATAATTTTAATTGTTCTGTTGACTATTATCGTTTATGTACAGTTCAGACATGGCAAACAGGGCATTCTCAAGTCGAGCACACTCGATTAGAGTCCCGTTAATGTATTGTGCGGAATGTTGGCAGTTTGGAGTGCGGGGTCAAGTGGGTAGCACACATTTAGTTAACAGACAAGTTAGTTTCAGTGCTTAGGCAAGGGGTGCCGCAACTTACAAGATATATAAACATTCTACATTTACACAAACACACATATGTTGGGAGATAGTAACTTTATGGTTAATACACACACACACACAAACACATGCATAGACGTGATGCTTCGTTCGCGTTTACTCTGCACATCCTGAGATTAGGGGCGTGTGCTTGACAGTCTAATAAACGCGTATCAGTCGCTGCCAGCGGTTAATCCATTAAGCCATATCGCCGGGCATGACTCTGTGTATGTGTGTGAGTGTTTGTGTGACAGTTGGCTTGAGCTTGGCTCAATATGACGCATACGCCGCTTTGTATGGCAGCCCTTTGGGCGCAATGCTAATGACAATGCAATGCCACGCCTCCCGCTGCGCCCAGCTGTTGTGAAGGTCGCAGACACACACACACACACACGCACGCACGCTTCACATTTATTTGTATTTATTTATGTGCTTTATGGTGACATTTACCGCATCGTTTTGTTGCTGTTGTTGTGGCTGCTGTCCCGCTATGGCTGCTATATCCAAAGATTGCACCATGGCTTTGACTTTGAAATGTCGCATGCAAAAGCGACGTTAATGTCGCCCGCGTGTTCGCCTCTTCCTCTTCCCTGTTTCACTTGTTACTTAAACTTTTACGGCGAATTGAACCTACAATTGATTGTATTTGGACCGTTAATCGTTAGCTCTTTTTTTCTGTTTAGCTGCTGCGCATGCGCGTCGACGTCGAGCGGCCCGTTAACACTGAAAAATGCGTTGCGCGCTTTGCAACTGCCATTGAAGGCGATGAGCAGCGACGCCAGCAGCGGCGTCAACGTCGAAGTCACGAACGCTCAGCTGGCCACGGCAGGCATACACAATAACTAAATGCTGTTTGTTGTTGTTTGTAGTCGATTCAAAATGCTGTTTTTGTGCTTGTTGTTGCTTTGCAATTTTCTTAATTTGCATGTGCCGACATCGGCGGCGACGTCGTCGGCGTTTAATTAATTAACCCGCAAAAGTCTCAAGTGACTTTGGTCCTTCATTGCCAGCGCCACAGCACAACGCAACCAGAGGACAAAAGGCATGTAGTTGTTGGTGTTGTTGGGTGTGTGTACGGATACTATGGCCATTGATGGCAATTTGACAAGATTGATGACACTTTGAACTGAACTGTGCGCGGGTTTGTAAACGCTTTTTAATTGTTTGGCCATCATTTAATTAAGCTGAAAGGTGTCGCAAAGTGGACGACAAAACAAGATAAAGCGATCAACGAACGCGCACTCGTGACTAGCTAATATCGATAAGTAATCGTTCGATATGTTGTGCAGTGTTTACACACTTGAAAACTAGCGCATAAATTAAATGCACTGGCAGGAAGCATACAGCCAACAAGTCAACCAGTTGCATTTGATGGATAACCAGCGCATTGACAATAAACATGCTGATAAAATGCTGATGAGCTCATTCAGTCAGTTGCATGACAGAGAACCGTTTATACATGTTTATTTTTTTGCGTTTTGCAAGGTTGCAGCCAAAAAACCACAACTCAATTCGAATTCGCAGAAGCAACATTTGTACTTGAAATCACAATCGAAATCGAAATCGAAATACAATTTGAACTTCCCCCCGCCCAACCCGCTCCGCTCTAACTGTGCCGCTGACACTCGCCGGCTGCTTTTGCCTGATTGGCATTCACAGCGCTGCGGCCTGAACTGCACAATAAATTTCCATAATTGCCCGGCGTCCGTTAGGCGTTGACACAGGTGGATTGGTTAGCGGAGGGGGCGGTATTGGGTTTAGCAGGCCGTTAGGCGGAGTTGCCAACATTATGCTAAGCAAATCAAGTGCCGCCGTTGATGGCTATTGCATGCGTGTGCTTTATGCTCAAATAAAATTGCTTAAAGCAAGTTTTAAAACCCCAAAACACTTCGAAATGACCAATGGACACGAAATTGAAATGCCAGGCAAGCTGTGCGCCCAAAAAATATGAGAAGGTCAGCCCGGCACGTGGCGCTGATTGAAGGGAAGCTTAAGCATTGAATGGAAATTGTCTTGAGCCCAGAGTGTAATAGAAACTGTTATCAATCGAGCGAGTGTATGTGTATGTGTATGTGTATGTGTATCTGGGTGGGTCTTTGTATGTGTTTATGTGTGGGTGTTTTATTTCCGTTTCTGACATGGGCAAGCCCAGAAGATTGAATGTCAAGTGGTAAACACAAAATAAATACTATTTCATTTATGGCCAAAAACGGTTTTTGGCTTGCTCGAAAAGCACCGTAATAAAAATCCACTCATACTTTGTGTTTCTACACTCATAAGTGTTGAAAGCGTTCCATTTATCAGATAATTTAAAAATGTTTATCAGCAATCTTTCATTTGCATATAATTTTAATAAAAAAAAACTAACTAAAAATAGTATTTATTGAGGTAAACTGATAACCAACAAGTTTAAATGAAAACATGCTAAAATGTTCTGGCCCTTTCCATACAAGCTAATTTCACAGAACACAAAAAGGATTTAAGCAATATGCGAAGTTATAAATAGGGAGAAAACATGTACATACATCTAAAGCTTTGTTACCGTTAAGCACTGGGTAGGTAAGTTTATTAACTATTAGGGATTTAGGAGAGCTTAACATACAATGCATGAAACTAAAAGCTTCACCCAGTTTGCCCTCATTTAAGCTGCTTTAGGTAATAATGGAGTTTTTTTTTTTTTTTTTTTGCAAACAACTCTTGTTTCAGTTGTGGGGGAGACCACAATCTAATTTAGAACTTTAATGTACATATGTGAATAATTTACAATTTCCATGCATTCACATATGGCACAAACTGGGGGTTTTGTGGAATAAAGCCAACTCATTTGTTATTTCGATATTGGGCTATCGCAATTGTTAGCTGATAAGCACTTTTACCCTTTTGCCAATTCGATGTACTTGAACTTTGGCAAATGCAACATATTCACTTGTTATAGATATCGCTGGCTTTTTATCTGTAATATTTTTGTTATTCCGTTATTTGTGATGATTTTGGTAGAGATTTTGTTTGGTTTATTGCTCCGCTGAACGACGTGGGAAATTATGCAAATGTGCCGCAAATTGGATGACGATGACCATAAACAACAGCGCTTATCGACGACAGCAACAGCAACAGCAAGAACAAGAACAAGGACAAAACAACACACAGCCCCCCCCCCCCTTCCCTTCCACCCCCTGCTGCCACCCACGCAGAGGGTCTGTTTTAATACCTTGTCTAATGGCGGACAAACCAAACTAGAAGAGCAAACAGCCCAAACAGCCGCATAAAATGATCTGGAACTGTCCAATGGACCCTCATCAAGTACACAAAATCCCGTCTGCCCCAAAACGACGCCCTTTTCCGGTGTGTGTTTTTCGTGGCTTAATCTTTGGGCCTAGTTGGCATTGCTTACAAAACGTATTAGTCAACTTTTAATTTAGTGGCAGTTTTTAAGTCACTGCTTTTAACGAACTCCTTTCAGCGAGGATTTCAATTTTCGGCTTATTTCAGTCTTTATAATTTTTTTTTTTTTTGGTTTTTCCGAACGCGTTTTTTGCGCAACTGTCGATGTTGAAATTTGTACAAAAATTGACTGAGCGAACGAAGGAAAACCCGCTGCTGTCAACGGGACAGACAGGCAACAGCAAGGATGTGCCGAGGACTAGGGACAGCGACAGTCAGCGCTTGTTTGCTCGCCTGTCCCGCTGTCAGCTCAAATTGCACAGAAACAATAAGCAAAACAGAGCACAAAACGGCGCCCAATCGAAGGCAACAAAAAAAAAAAAAAGGGAACGGAAAGGGCGGGGGAGAAGAAAAAACACAAAAAGAGCGCACACCGAGAGGGCGGGGCCCGCGCCGGCACGGCCGAGTTAAAAAACTAATTGTAACTCAAGTTGCGGCAAGTCTTCAAAACTTTTGAGCTATGTACAAGCACTCAACTTAATGCCAAATATTAAACATGCCCCACGCATCCCAAAGCGGTATGTACAGGCAATTTCTATTGCGACCTCCGGCTGCGGTTTGTGCCGCAGTTGTTGTTGGCCAAACAGACAACACACCTCAAAAGCATTACAACAACCAAGCCAATATTTGGTCGACGTTATGCGGGCTGGGGCCGGAGTAACTTCCCCCTTTTGGAATTGAGCGGCTTCCATTCTGTATTTATTTCATTGCGTTCTGGCCCGCACTGTTTGGGCCATTTATGAAATGGCATTGAAACTGTTTCCAGTTTCAGTTTCAGTTTCAGTTTCGTTTTGTGGTTGCTTTCACTTCACTTTGCCACTAAACTGAACCGACTCTTCTGCTTGGCTCAATGCTCTTATCTATCAAATTGGTCGTCGGCCAAGATATACCCCGCATTCCTCCACTCCGGCCCGTCCGACGTGACCGGCGACCAGCTGATATGACTGGTCAGCTGCGTCCTTCGCTCACTTGCCCAAGTATTTATAGCCCGAGGGTCAAATTAAGTTCCAAGCAGACCTTTATTTTTTTTTTTATATTTTTTTTTGCTACTTCGCATACAGCGGAAGGGCCTAAATAATGTAATTATGAGAAGTTTTCAGCAGATAGAGTCACTTAGACCTGATGTTTGCTGGGGTCAAGGAAGCCTTTAACGAGATTTGCGCTTTGCATATTTAAGGATTCCTCCACTGTTCAAAATTGTGTTTAGTTAAGTTACTCTTAAAGTAAGATCTTGAATATTTAACTTTTAGAAAATATAGTAATAAAATATTAATCTCTAGCAAAAGATTTTACCATTAATAAAGTTAAGTAAGTTAAGTAAATCTGCAACTTTTATCTTATTTTCTCAATTTTCTTATCAGAATTATTAACTTATCTTTGTAAGCGTATTAAAATTTCGACTTTTAAAATGGGATTTTCACTTAACTTTTAGAAACTAT